>OW679194.1:169420112-169658376 GCA_940337035.1 Agriotes lineatus
GTCGGTCGCGTATCCATATCTGCGCGTCCCTCCTCTCTCAATACGTCGCGTAACCGGGAGCGCAACAAGGTAACCGCGCCGGAAGCATCACGGCCTCTGATTCTCAACTCGTATTCAGCCTCCGCGCGAAGCAGACGTTCAATATGTAGCTTTAGCACCATGTTTACAAACGAAAAAGAAACGACTTATATTATACGTCGTATAAAAGGAAAACGTTAGCGCGTGTTTGGTAAGTCAATTACGTCAGATATCCGAACCAAATCGTAGACGGCCAAGACGGGAGAAATCGGGAAAAAGTGGTTTGCTACCTTTCACACGACCGATGGCTTAACGGGACTATCTGTCCATATTCTTTACGAAAAGACCGAATACAAACGAAAAAGAACAAATCCCAAAAACTAGGCGGTCAACGAATGGCTTAACGAGCCTACTACCGACCAACAATGGTTACCGACAGTACTGTGCCCGAAATCGAGGCGCACAACGTAAACGGGAACGAAAGAAAGAAAAAGAGAGAGAGAGAAAAAAATCCAAAATGGGGTCGAGCGTTGTCACGCAACAAGGAGCGACACGTCGGAATAACCAAAATTAGGCAGACAACGGGTGGCCTGACGAGAAAAAAAACAAACAAGGTCTCAGACGTTAAAGCGTCAAAATTAAGACGCACAACGGATAGGCTTAACGAGACTACTACAGTCCAACAACAACAACAAACAACAGGCCCCGCGCGATTGGACCGCCAAAATTAGGTGTCTTGACGGGAACAAAGGAGCCACAAAGCCCCACACGTTGGGATAGCCAAAATTAGCCTGTTACGGTATTAAAACAACTTTACGACACCCACCCAAGGTGGGGGGGTGCTAAAAACAGGCTAAAGGCCACGGCTGGAACGCTCAGGGAGTCGGGCGTGAGTCACACGATACGTTCTGGGCAAGCGTGTTGAGGCATATATATAGGGTACGTCAAAATTATGAGGGCGCCACCAAGCCTGTCTTAACCCGGATAACCGGGCCTGGGCGGTTAGACGGGGCGAAGTATTCAAGACACTCCGTCGATAGGGGTACTCGTGAATTATAAACTCACACAACGATTTCGTGATGGCAAAAATACTTAGATCATGAAGGGGGCTTTTTCAGCCACGGCAATGTCACCACCAAGCCTACCTGCACGCTCTGATCTCACTGGCTCCACCGTACATTCATCTCCTCAATGATGGCCGCACACTGAAACAGAACATGCACAAAGCGACCAAGAATAAAGCGTCTCTTACTTAGATAAGCGTCTATTGGTCCAGTCTTACATTGGGGCAGCAAAGCGTGCCGCAAACATTGCGTTAACTCTTATAGATAAGCATCAGCTGATGGGCGCACTACGGTTACTAAACAACACCCATAACTGTACAACATCAAAAGCAGTTTGACATATGAGTCCCACAACGGGAACGTTTGTTCATAAAAAAAAATGCTCACATGATAATTTGGGCTAACACAGCAAAGTCCAAGTGAGGGAAGTGATTAGATCAAAAATGAGCGAGCGACGCCACTTCGCGACAACAATTTAAGATGCGAAGGGTACGTTTTTAACGGTGCACAAGATTTCACAGTTATTCACATGATTAAGCGCACAGCTAGCGCACGAGAAGTTAGTATAATTCAATGGTTACAAATACCTTAATTTTATTGGTGACGATCCAAGAGATCAGCGTGCGGTCCAGCGTGCGGTCCAGCTTGCGGGAACCAGGTTGCCTGTGGCAATTCATTCGCCGCTAAAACGGCCGACGTGTGAATGGTCTGGATGCGCCCAAAATGGCGACAAAGGCTGGCGCTTCAACAAACGCCGCTACGACGGCCAAACTAGCCCAAGTGATGTCCTACCTCAACGGAATCCTCGCACAACGAGTTAAAGGGAACACTCCCTTACGTGACGACGTAGAACCGGGCATGGAATTCCATCACACCTACGCCTTGGCGTAATAAGATTGCCGTTAACGACACACACACACCTCCCTTGTTCAATCGCCTGAGTAGAACTGCCCAAGCAAGCAGCGTTCCGACCCCCGCCGTGGCGTGAGCCAAAACGGCGTTACCACGTGACTCTCGACAGCCAATGGCGAGGCGCCCAATAAAACAAATAAGTGCCGGTGACAAAGACAGCCAATGGCGAGGCGCCCAATAAAACAAATAAGTGCCGGTAACGAAGACAGCACGAGGCCTCGCAGTCACACCAACAGCGTAAACTCTAGAAGGTTCGGAACTCCTGCGAGCGTTAACACCCGATTGTCAAAGTACCAACAAAGGGGTGCCCCGGATGACGAGAAATACTGCGCTTGAGGCCAAATATGTGCAAAATCATTATTATGGAATTAGGCGATGAAGCCAAATAAGTAACTAAAAGGGTTTAACATACGGGCACGCTGCCCTAAAGCCTAGGTGGCTAATTAAAATACAAAATGACCTGACAAACTGGTTGTCGGCGCATATGCTTGTATGACTTTCATTTTGTATTTATTGGTGATTCTAAGTATTACGTATATAACTCTTTCTGATATGGCCTTCAATTCTATTATATCTTGCATGTTTCTTTTATGTATTAATAGTCCTACACCTGCTACCGTTGCGTTTTCTTTTCCTTTGGTGAATAGTATGTGACCTTCTGGTAATGTTATGCATTCCTCTCCTGCTCTTCTAGTTTCACTGATGCCGAGGATGTTCCACCTTATTGATATCAACTCTTCTTGCAGTTCTTCCATTTTGTCCTGGGTTGAGAGAGATCTTGTATTGTACGTTGCTACCATCATCTTATAGTTTCAGCCTACTTGTTTCCGTTGAGTTGATTTCTTGCTCCCCCCATATTCCATGGAGCAGATTGACGGTTTTTCGTCAGTGTGGGATTCCGAACGTCTCGATCGACCCACCTGGGGACATTTTTCAGGAATCGACAGTTTCATTTTGTATGCTGGGGGTTGTTGGCCGATACTCTACCACGCTGGCCATTGCGGGTTGGTAGAGGGGTTGGGAATAGGAAGGATATATTCAGATGTGGACGGGATTTAGGTTGGGACGTGATTTTCTCCTAGGTAAGAGGAGGCAGAAGAAAGCCACGGCTCGCGTGGGCAGGGTCGCATCCCTGAAGTAGACCCATTCTTCACTGGGTCGGTAGAGGTGTGTCTACCCGCTACCACGTGTCAAATAAACACTTGCAATTATAAACAAAACGTCTAAGTCTGCATCTTGTGTTGCTAATTTTATTATCCTAGGAACTTAATAATAATATTAAGTTCCGTTGTCAAGGGAAAGCAGCAAACAAATATAATCACCGACTTACACGTTTTGTTACTAAGGCTGTATCGTTGACTTACATGATCAGCAGCGGAAAAATATTGTTTACAGTCCCTCAAACTACTCTGAACAATGAAACAAACTACCTGAAAAGTTATTATGTCTCTCTCTGGTAACCAACATCATTATAAAATAATCTATGAAAAAAATGCAATATAACTTTTAACAGAAAGACTGTTAAAAACTGATAATTTTAAATATCGGCGCATTAACAGTTGATATGAACATATGAGTGTGTAACACTCCTCATAAGATAAAAAAATTAATGTTATTTCAACCTTTAGAATTAATTAAACTCTTAATGCATTTCCAAGTTTTCAAATCTTAGTGCTCTTTGTGGTTATTAATGCTATAATTGTTGTGAATTTTAGGTTAATGGAAACCAGACTTACCACTATAAACAAGTGTGTCATAACCCTTGCTACTTAAAAGGGATTCCCAAGGAGATCGTCGGCTCACCCCTATTGATCGACTGTTATGCAATGGATAGCTCCCAAAACTGTCGTTTTTGCAGACACAGTTACCTAAACCATATGCACATCTACTACCAGTCATTCCCATATGAAGACAATATTGTTGACGAAAATATTAACTCCCAGATACAGACTAAGGAGAATGCAAAAAGCGCTGCTGAGAAATTGATTGCAGAGATAGAACAGAGACGTCAGGAATATGAGCAAGAAAAAGACATGATCATCAAGTCTACTGCTAAGTTTGCTCACTTTTTACAAAGCAATGCAATTACTGCCTACAATGATGCCTACCAAAGTTACTTGGAGTATTTGATTGATCGGTAAGTAAAGGTATAAATGTCAAATTTTAACATTAACCATATTTGCATTTCATTGTTCCAACAACAAAGAGAAGGATTTTAACCAATTTCACACTAATATACATCTTCGGTTAATTTTTTTTAATCAAAACATAAAATTGGTCTTTGTATGGCGCATATTTGCATGTATTTAACAAGCATTGTTAATATACCATGTAAGTTGTTTGGTATGGACAAGGTCGGTTATACACTGCCTACTTGGGTCGTATGGTCGAAATCTTGTTAGAATTTTGTCAAGGTTAAGGTATTCGAACCCTACAAAACATCTTTTATATGCTTTTTATAGCAACAGTGGGACAGGGGATGCTAAACTACTAAGCCACTAACTCCGGTGCAGATATAATTCACAACACAATTAATGCAGCAAATACTAAACACATGTAATTATATTCAAGTTAATCCTCCAGCACTCTGGCAATACAGAATAACATAAATAGTCTGGCTAGGCCTGTCAGACTAAAAAAATTCCATACGACATCTACGCACAACAAACTCACCGACTCGGTATATGTTATATGTTCCTGAAAGCAGAAGCCAAAGAGACAGTGAAAAGCAACGGGCAACTTGCTTAAACCCTATTAGCCATTATGAACTCAGTCTCGCAGGCCTAACCCAAGTACTGACGGGTTAAAGGTACAATTTGTACATTTATTAGAAGTAACTGAAACCATTTCATCTTTTTTTCTGAACCATTAAGAGATAAAAATGCAAAATTATTAGAATAAAATATAGTAGAGTTGTTCGCATCTTTAGACTTATTGGATCTTCTCTTCTCTCAACCTTTCTTCTTGCAGTTTTCCTAGCATTAACACTGGTCTTTTCACGCTAATTTTCATTCTTCTTTTAGTTAAGGCAGTGTTTCATATGTTAAGGTTAACATTGAGACTTTGATTCTTTGCTAGTAGAACTACTTCATGTGCTAGTACTAGGTGAGATAGTAGCACTGGTTGTAATCTGGAAAAGTCTACATCCACCTACTTTGTTAGTAAATTGCATTCTTCAATTATTTAGTCCATCAATCACATAGAACTGGGCTCAGTGTTCCTTGCTGTCCCACCTTACTTCTTGTTTTAATTTCTTCTGAGTTGTGATTTCCTGTTCTTATGTAACTGTTGCACTTGCTATGCATAATAAGCACATACTGTGGTCAACTGCTTCTTTATTCAATATAGCCGAGACTAGTTTTTTGGACACCATGTCAAAGACCTTTAAAACCCATAAATCTCTGTTGTCATTGCAGGTGACTACTTTTTCTGAAACTTATCTTAGTGCGAAGATGTATGCTTCATTCTTACTTTACTCTTAACTTCTTTCGCCTGTTTTTCAGGACCCGTTCATATAGTTTACTAACAAGGTTCAGAAATGAAATGCCTCATAATGTTTTACTTTTTCTCTCACATGTCTACAGACTAAGTCGGATCTTGGCCCCCTCCACTTTCCTCTTCCATATTTTGAGGTCAGAAGCATATGCCTTCCAATTTTTACTCCCAAGATATTCCTGACATCCTTGTTGACGTGGTCTTCCCATCTCTTCTTGGGTCTTCCTTTCGGTCTTCCATTTATCCTGAGATTGCTCCTTTTCTTCTTACTTTCTCCATCCTCATGACATGTCTAGCCCATTTTAGTCTGCCCATTCTGATGAACATTTCTACCGGCGGTTCTTTAAAATATTGGTATATTAATTTCATGATTATACCTCATTCTCCAAATTCCATTATCATTGGTTAGGCCCAATACCTGGTGTAGAATATTTCGTTTAGATAAATTGTGTCGATTGCACTTGGATTGAAGATCCAAGTTTTGCTTCCATAACAGTATATAGTTTTGCGTTGCCATGTCTGTATTTGGCTTTGAAAGTTAGTAGTAAGGCATAATATGTTTTATTAGCCACATTTATCCGTCTTCTGATTCTTTGTTTCCACTTCTTGTAATATTGATTCCTAATGTGTAAAGTGATCTATTAGGTAGTACTTTTACTTATATCATCCTACCCTATTGTTATGTTTTGCAGATGGCTATTTGATTTAAATTGTGCCAGTATTTTTTTATTGCTCATAAAGTGATCTATTAGGTAGTACTTCTATACTTATATCATCGTACCCTATTGTTATATTTTGCAGATGGCTATTTGATGGAATTTGTTTCAGCATTTTTTTATTGCTCATATTTAAGCCTACTTTCTTAGCGTGATTTTCTAATTCGATATATGCTACTGTTCTGGATCTGGCGATTGTTTATGTCATCGGCGCAGGCTGTTAGTTGAATTAATTTATTGTATAGCAGGTTGTTCACATCTCCTTTCTTAAAGATCACTAAGATAATCGAGTTCAGCCAGTCTTTAAGCACTCTATTTTTGCACACTAATTTAGAATTTGAATAAAACTAGAGCTGCTTCTTTGTCAAGTCTTTAGATCATTTTCGGTGGTATACCATCATGGCTCTGGCTCGCCTGTTTCCCATTTTTAAACTGCTGGCTGGAGTTGTCATAAAATGTCTCCATTGTCCTCAATAAACCATGGCAGATCAATGTACCTGTTCTTCTAAATTCTCATCGTTAAAGGATTTTCAAAACCTATTTTCCATCTGTTCATTTCCTTTGAGCTCGTTAAGATTTTGCCACAACTGTCTCTTACCTACTGTGCAAATACTCCCAGGTTATTGTGGAAATTGTTTTTCCACATTCCCTGATTTTTTTGAGCATTGCTACTTTATAGTTTCATAGATTTTAACATTTTTAGAGTAAGACATCTTTTCCACAACCTTTTCTTTTCTTGGGCTTGTGCTCTGATGTCCTCTGTGTAGGTACTTAGTAGTTTCTCTCCATGCCGCCCTATGACAGCAACATAGTTATGGGTGTAATTTCTCACTTTAGGACTTACTTCACCAACTACAATTATTGCTTTACCTTTAACATAATTGATCAGATATACTTATATCACATTTTATTTTCAGGGAAAAGTCGTTGGGTAGTCAGAGTAAAAAGAAAACTATCGAAAACTTCCAAAACATGTTGCAACAATATCTTGCAGAGAAAAGAGCATTGGATAGCGCGATGAAACTTTCCAAGCAAAACAACGTGGCAACAACTTCCTATATCACAACCCAGGATGTAATGCAAGCTATTAACCATTTATACAGTCTTCCACACTGTGGCCCTAAAATTAAGGAACTTTTTGAGAAACAAAACAAAGCAAAGAGCAGCGAGAATGTTATTGAACGTGAAGTCACTTTCAGCAAGCCTAGCAAGAAGACCAATAAACAATTAGAGGAGTTGGGAAGAACTTTATCTAAAGTTCCCTCCTAATTTTCCAAGTTGTGGTAATTGCTGTGCATGTTAAGATAGAATATACCGGGTGTCTTAAAATAAATTACATCTAGCATGCTTTGAATTTCCTATAATGCAATCTAAAATTTTACTTGAAATTGGCAAGACTGTGAGTCTATGTCAAATTCGTGGTTAGCAGGTTATGTTTTGCTTCAATTTGTGTCAAAACTGACGCAAAACCTAACCTGCTAACCTCGAATCCCGGTACAATTGCCGGCAAACAAACGGAAGCACTCATCTCTATAGTTTGGTAATAACTATTTTTCATATCATCGGGTCTGGAACCTAAAGATTCATGTAGTGCCTTTTTTACACTAGAATGATTACACCCTATATAGTAAATATAATTAAGAGGTTCAGCTAGAAGTAATGTGTAATGATTGTTAAATGGGTTACCTATATTAATTGTTGCAAAAAACCTATTGAATTTTGCTGATAAATAATTAGGAAAGCCAATATTTAACATTCTCATAATTAGCAAGGAATTTCGTCCACCAGTGCAGCACTCTGTGTACTTAAAAAGGTAAAAACATGCTATTCGATGGAGTCGAAGGCAACTACTCTTATATTTACAAAAATGAAGTTTTAGGTAGTTTTCCAAAAACTATAAGCCCTATAAATTTCGACTAGAGTATACATATAGAGTGATCAACATAAAATAGTGCATTTACAATCCCTATCTTGTGTTTTAATCAGGGACCTGGACCCAAACGAAATAAGGGTTCCGGTCCGGTCCAGTCCAGAACAAGATCGAAAATTTTGGTTCGGGTTCTGACCACACCATTCTACATAGATTTTGGTCCGGTCCGGTCTTTTTCGGTCCAAAAGGTTTTTTCGGTTCGGATAAAAAAGTGATTACTTTAGGTAGGCAGCCTTTTCCCGAGCTTTTTTCATAAAAAATAAACCTGGGTATCATATAAAATACCTATACGTTAGGTAGTAGTGTACCTAAATTAATTTTATTATTATTGCAGTTGTTATAGCGTTAAAATTTGAGTCGAAAACTCGAAAATGAACATTATAAACAGCAGGACCCATTACAGTTTTTACTTATTAAATACTTACGTACTTAAAGAAATATTGACTTTGGGTTAGGGTTAGGAACTTTAAAATATAAAATGTAATAGGTAGGTAAGGTACGCAAGTAACTATATCTCTATTCAATTAGAAACATCAATAATATTTAGGCACAAATAGTATTAGTACTTACCTACTACCTATTATAGCACTGTGGTTTTACAAAAAAATCAAGAAAATACAATACTCAATCACTCAATGCAAGTTTTCTTCGTAAAGGAAGGCAAAAGTTGTAATGGTTATTTTTCCGGCTGGTAATTATCGGCCTAGTTGGGCTAGCTCGCCGCGAGGGTCGCAGGGTTCCAGCTATGATGAAAGAGAATAATAAAAAAAAATAGAAGAGGGCGCCAGGTCCTCGACGTAGATCCAATGTGCCGGACCGATCACAAGGTAAGGACAATTTCCAGCAGATCAAAAATAAACAAACCATCAACCAAAGAGTATATCACAGCTTTATTTCAACTTTAGTGAGTACTATAGTGCATAGCAAACATATAAGTATAGAACCAAAATCACAGCAGGCAGTATGCAAAAATAAATGCAAGTAACATAGGCAATACGTGGCAATAAATATGTATATATGTATATTTCTAACAAAAACAAAAAAAGAAACACACAGTAGGCGACATGCAGTAATAATTATAAATATATGTATATCAAACGAACAGTAGCCCACGTGCAGTAATGACTATAATCTGTGAATAGGCTAACACATTAAAACATTGAGGGCATGGTATAAACCAATCGAATTCCCTACTCAGGTGCCGACATTTCGCGGGAGCATGAAATAACTCGGGGTTTAAAAGGAGCGTAGCGAGTATTAATTTACGCAAAAAAAATAATAAAATAGACTGGAGTACCCTGTGAGGAAGGATGTAGCAGAGCCGGGTTATGCAAGCGCACAGCTGATGCGAAACCCCGAGTATCAGCTCAAAAATATCCTAAAGTAAGTATTCAAAATTTCTAGGGGTCAAAAACAACCAGGATTTATGGCCATATAAAAGCAGGGTAGTTTTCTCAGTGGAAATACATCAAGTACATTTATGAACGCTAAGGCAATCGCTTGAATAATCCCTCGGCAAACTTGTACCTACGTAGAGTCTCGCAAATAAATTACAATAACGCCGAATTGACAATGAGCCTACCGGCGGCGGGCCTTGTGACACAATCGCTACTAACCCGAGATTAATTAGCCATGAACTTAAACTGCAAACACCGCGAAAAGGGTTCCGACAAAATAGTTAATGAGTTCGCGGCGACTCCAAAGTGTAGTAAACGGCTACCGACGACGCTTCTCTAGCCACTATCAGCACGAAACAAAACGTCAGATGTCAAGCGGCCGACACGCAAATAGCGACGAACGAGCTGTAAGTACGAACTTAAAACTGAAATAATTGAGCGAAAGACCTAACCTACAGGTTACAGGAGGGCTCGACGGGGTGCGGCGACCGGCGGGACCGCAGTCCTCAGCAGCGGAACCTCCTAAACAGGGCTCTGGTAAGTGGATCTAACGTCTGACATTAATTTGCCAGGCTGCACATAAATGAAAGCTAGGCAGCAGCAACATGAAAGCTAACTATTCTGTAATTCGTAGGTTCCGCAGGGAAGCCGTGGCTCGGCGCTAATTCAAAACCGAAAGATCCTACACGATTAAGCTGCAGGACTGTCTTCACTGACTCGGGTAAGCTCGATTAATGATTCAATAAGGTTCACTACACTGCACAAAATGGTCGCTCGAAATTTGCAAAAGCCCTATCATATCAACATATCTGACCTATACAAAAGCATGCCCTAACATCTAACTATACAAAGCATTGCTATGCTAGAAATATCACACATGCCCTAGCTACTAACGACACTACTAACTACCTATGAAGTACACCAGGCGCAGTGAGTAATAACTATATCAGTCTCTTGCCTATAGAAAAAAAAGACATGGCGAATCCTAATCTGTCTGTTGGCTTGAGGGGGCGAAGAGGGCTGGAGCAGCGGGGGCCTCGGCAGACGCAGCGGAAGGCCGAACGGGCCGAGGAAGCGATGGATACGTTGCAGGTGAGTGCGGTGCTACACTCTCTAGCGTAGCCCACAGGAGTTGCAAAATTCCCTGACAACTCGACAGTTACAGGAGCCCAAATCGACGGACTGGATGCCCGCAGAGTGCAGCCGAACGGGGAATGCTAAGCTCCTTCTGGGAGGAGTTTAACCTCTCGCAGGAAGCGTCCAAACTCTCCCAAGTAAATTTGGCTGTAGCGATGGCTGGCATCCGACAGGAGATGGCATCCCACAGAAAAATAGCATCCAACAGGAGATGGCTATAACGCACAACGCCCAAATGAGTTCCAAGTAAGAAGAAACGGGTCTTATCTTACCTCACGCTGGAATTGAGCCAGGAGAAAGTGCAAGAACAATACTGGCCTCAGATGAATCCGCAATTGCGAATGACGTAAGTACAACCAAATCAAATACGAACGTCTTAAGGGCACATGTGCTTTGTAGATCCTCCAAGGAATCGAGGCGGAGCAGAGCTACACTAATTAGCTCATAAATTTAAGCACAAGGCCGAGGCACTAGCAGCCTGCACCAAGTTTAAAATGGGAAAGGAACTCAAAAATCCACCAGTTATCAGTTATCAAAACTTTCCAAAATTTTTGGGCCAGAAGATGCAAAAAAAAACAGCCTGAAAAGTGTAACTGCAAGAAGAGATATCCTTTATCTAGCAACAAATAGAATAGTGCAGAATAATTGCAATAAGGGTTGCCTAAGCGCCATACACAAATATCTGTAGGAATATAACCAAAATAAATTTAATTTGTAAAATATGGGTAATTATTCGAAGAGTTGCTTACCAAACTGCTTGATAATTATAGGAGGATAATTAAAAATAAGATACAGCCAATTATACCCAGTTTAAAGCATGCAAAAATTGGCAAAAGCCAACCATAAATATTCAGGTTCAAATTCAGCTAGCAAAAGTTTACTAATACGAGGGTCGCTCCAAAAGTATCGTAACAAAAAATAATTTATTTCTTAAATGAACGTGGGTCTGATTCGTTTTTGTTTAGAAGTTACAAGCATTTTAAAAAATATATTTATATTTTAATTAAGAGTAGGCTGATAAATGAAAATGACGGTTGATATATATTAATTGTGTCATTTTGATTATACATTTGACATATAGTGTGAAAGTGCTAAATAAAAAATGCATTTATTCACAAACGAGTCGAACCTACGTTCATTTAAGAAAAAATGTTTGGAATTAACCCAGCTATCATCTACCAAAGTTTGCCATATAGCTCTTAGAACACCCTGTATAGTGCTTTTTTGTTTACAACTTGATATCGCTTATCTGGCTTGGGTAGCGTAGTTTTGTTATTATTTTGTTTGCAGCGGCGTGTTTTGTTCGAAACGCGTGCTCTCGTACCGAATGCACGTGAATTCTCATTGTGCTCTTTCACCCTATTTTATGGTTTGATCATAGCGGCTGTGTCGGGATAATAATGCATTGTGGTCCACTCGCTTATGTATTCTTTTGCGTAGCGTATCGAGTTATGAGCCGGTCTTTGTTTTATTTAAGGTAAGTGTTCGTTTATTCTCTGGTTCATCGTTGTAATGAAGCACTCGCGTTACAAATGATAGAGCCGACTAATCCCCCCCCCCCCCGTCGGAGTCGCCAAAAATGAGCTACTGGTTTGCTGCTAACCTAAATCATTGCTAAAGCCTCGCTGAAAAGTTAGAAGCTTTTCTTGCGGTTTGTCGCTTATGCCGCTAGTTTTCAGGTGCAGTCCCGCATCGTCCTGGGAGCATCTACGCACACTGTCCAAGGTAAACACGAACCTGTATGTTTGTTTCAGTGTAAACATGTGGTCACTTGTGGATCTATTTTTACGCAATGCTGCTTCTATATATTGTTATGTTAAGCTAGCTTCTCTTCAGCTGCATAATCATTTATTATATATTACATTTACTTTAAGTTTGCCCTTTATTATTACAATACCCCGTTAGTTAACTATAATTACTTTCAAATCAAGTGCTCTTATCTCAGGATGGTTTGCCAAAATCTAGTTCTCTAATAATTGAAGTTTTAAAATTGTATTTTCAAAATCTTTGACTACTAATGACGTTTACTGTCAAACTTGACTTCTATAACTCATCAAACCAGATATTGACAATCGTATTTTACATTGACACACATATTAATCAATTCACTACGTAAGTACTATATCAAGTTGATTTTCTCACTTTCTGTTACTAAATGTTATTCAAAATGATTTCATAAATTCTTTACACAAACCTTAATAACTTCTCTAGCCTTCACTGCAAAAATCCAACCACTAACGGTTCTAAATGTCGACAGTCTGCAACACCTACCGCTTACTCCTCAAACAGTAACACCTATGATGATCTGTGTACCCTCGAACTGCATCCGTCCTGTCAATAACTGCTACTGTTCCCAGAATCCAGTCCTGCTCCGTTACAAACGTCACAGTCACACCAATCAACTCCCCCCATAAATACCAATTATATCTTGTATGTATCAATAAATCCAATTCTCTTCATATAATGTAATTTTCTGTATTGTTTATTTATAATTCACTGCATTGGCACAATCTCTTCACTGATTGTCTTTATAAGTTCCAATTTATATTCTCGCATATGTTACCATGTAGATTAGCTGATATGCCTCTTTTAATTTGTATAAACCAAACAATAACACAAATCAAGGCATTAATTTCTGTTTTTATTTGACCAAAATTCGTTATATTCAAAATTACATGTCTGTTCTTTATGAGTTGTTTCAGTAACTAATTTCTAAACAAAATTTTCATTCCTGTTAGATACCATTCTTAATGCACACTGCTATATTTTAAATATTCTATTATTACAGGTTATTCATTCTTATCTTTCTAACAAATACATTTGTCAATTGTAACCTTGGCTTGAACTTTTTTAACATTTACTACTACCATCAATATTTTGAATATACAATTTCTAATCATTATTAAATTATCTTACACATTGTCTCAATTAACTTTCATGATTCATATTAAATTTAACCCCCTTTTTTTAATACTGGGACTAGTATTGCTTTTGCCCACTGTTTCGCATTTTTTCGCTACTCCATATTTTTTTAACTAATTTGTACACTATTAACCACAACTTCTCCGCCGTACTTCAGGTTTTTGGCTGCTATTCCATTCTCCCCTGGGCTTCTATGTCTCTTATTTCTTCCTTTATATATTTACGTTTCCGTGCCCTGCACATTTGTTTTACTTTGTGTTTTTGTTCTTTGTATAGGCTTCTGTCCTGTTCGCTTTGTGTTTGTAAGAATTGTTGCCACATTCTCGTTTTTCTGTTTATCTCATCCTTACATGTTTTGTCCATCCAATGATTTTTATTAATCTTTCTATTCTTTGGTAGATTGACTCTAGTGGCTTTTTTAACTGTTTCTTCAAGTTTGTCCCATTTCTGATCTACATCTTCATCCTGTGCCTCATTGTCATTGTAATCTTCCTCTATACTTTTTATATATTTTTGTGATATTTCGGTATTTTGGAGTTCCTTGACGTTATATTTTGTTTTTCTTTTATCTTTCTCTCTCTTTCTTTCGGTTTTATTTAGTTTTATTTTCGTTATTTCGAGAAAGTGATCTGCGTCTGCATCTGCTCCTCTGTATGTTCTCACTTTTTTTATCCTTCTTGCCTCGTCTTCCTCTATTAGTACGTAATCGATTTGATTTGTTTCCTTCTTTCCCGAAATTCTCCATGTCCCATTATGTATTTCCTTCCGTTTGAAGTGTGTGCTCATAATTTTCATCTTATTTTCTATAGCAAATGTTATTAATCTTAGCCCATTGTCGTTACTCTCTTCATGTTTGCTTTCCCCTCCTGTAATCTCTCTGTAAATCGTTTCTCCGCCTACTTTCCGAAATACTTCCTCTAGGACCTCATAGAACTAATCTTTTATCACATCCCCTTTTTCTTCCGTTGGCGCATGTGCATTGATCACCGTTATCATGTTATCCATTGTTTTGATTCTTATGGAGCATATCCTTTCAGATTGTGACCCAAAGTGTTTGACTTCTTTCTCTAGAGTATCTTTTATCAGAAACCCCACTCCCAATCTTCGACTCTCATTGCCACTTGTAAATAAGGTGTACCTACTTTTTGAATGTTCGTACCTGGTAAATGTGTTTCTTGTATTGCTGCTTTCTCTTACGTTATATTTGTTCATCTCGCTCACCAAGTTTATTACTGCTCCTTTCTTATATACTCCTTGTACATTCCATGTTGCTATATTTCTGCTTTGTTCTCTTAATTGGCTTTGTTGTTCTTTGTCTTTTTGGTTTAGCTTTTTTATCTTGATTTTATTATTTACTATACGCTGATAATCTTTTAACTCCTGTCCATGTTCATTGCCCGTTTTGTCATCATCAGTCCTCACCCTATCTGTGCCTAGTAGTTTTTTCGTGGAGTGCATGTTATTTTCCTTATCTGCTCTTCCCCCTCGGGGGATCTTTCTTATATTTTCCTTTTTTGTGAGTTGCTTTTGCTAGTTAAGTCCTTTTCTGGTTCCTCCTCCCTTTTTACATCATTAGCTGTATATACTTCGCCATTGACTATCAGTTTATTATATTTTAACTGTGCCCTGTATCCCCTATTCTGCGCTTCCTTCAAATGTGGTATTAGTACTTTCCTCACCTTCTGTACTTCCTTGCTATAGTCTTCGTCTATCCAGATGTTCGTCCCTCTAAGTTTTCTCGCGTTTTGTAACATTGCTAGTTTCGTGCTCTCTTTAGTTAGCTTGACTAATATAGGTCTTTTCCTGTCTTTTGTGTAGCTTCTTACTCTTCTTATCTGGTCTATGTCTTCGCTCATATCTGCATTCGTGTCCATTTTCTGCAGTACTGTAAGTATGTTTTGTTTTGTCTTGTTTTCAGTTACTTTTTCATCATCCACTACTCCTTTTATTATGACATTCTTCCTCCTGACTTCTCTTTCTAGACTATCTATTCTCCTTTCTTGTTCTGCTACCTTACTTACTTACTTACTCCTTGGCCATTAACGGTCCTTTTAGGACCATAGCCTCCCTTTCGAGCTTCCCAACTTATTGACACTTGGACAGACTAGTTAGATCTGCGCCTGGTCTTGCACTTCTTTCACTTTCCCTCTTATACTTCTCCATTTGAACCGGTCCTTTGCTAGTGTTCTCCAGTTGTTGACTCCTACTGCCTTCAGATCCATTTCCACCATATCTAGCCATCTCGCCCTTGGTCTTGCCCTTGGTCGCCTTCCTACAAGTTTCCCAGTGAAAATTCTCCTAGCACTCCTTTCTTCCTTCATCCTCTGTAGGTGACCCAACCACCCCAACCTGCTGCTTTTAATTTCACTCACTATACTTGGTGCGTTATATCTGTCCCGTAACTCATAATTATATCTTCTTCGCCATTCCCTATTTTCTTCCACTGGTCCGAAAATATCTCTTAGCACCTTCCGTTCCCACCTATTCAAAGTTTCTATTTGTCTTTTGTCCAAAGTCCACGCTTCCGCCCCATACACTGCGATTGGTCTTAGAATGGTTTTATACACTGTTAACTTTGTGTTAATGGATATATCCTTGGCTTTGAAAACATGCTTTAGTGCGTAATAGCTTCTGTTTGCTGCCGCCAGTCTTACTGCTATATCTTGTGTAACTAGATTCATTTCATTTATTACTGCCCCGAGGTACTTAAAATCTGTCACCTGCTCGAAGTTGTTTTGATTTATTTCTAGAGCCTGTCGTTGTACGGAACTCCTTCTTGCTGTGATCATATATTTACACTTTGTTTCATTGACTCGAAGCCCTACCTTGGCTGCACTTTGTTCTAGGTGTTCATATACCTCTTTTAACTCCTTGATTGTTCTTGCAATTATGACCACATCATCTGCGTAGGCGAGGATATGAAACATTCTATTTATGATTGTGCCGCTCGTATTAATGTGCGCTCTCCTTAATATTCCTTCTAGGACCAAATTAAACAGTAAGGTTGAGAGGGGATCACCCTGTCTCAAACCTTCGTTTATCCCAAAACCATCCGATAACTGGTCTTGTACTCTTACTATTGCGTTGGCATCTTTAAGACACATCTTTACCATGTTTATTATTTTATCTGGCACATTTAACTCTTCTAGCACTATATACATTTCTTCTCTTATTACAGTATCATAAGCTTTGCTGAAATCAATAAAAAGGAGGTAGAGGGTGATATCCTGCTCGTAACTTTTTTCTAAAATCTGTCTCATCGTAAAGATATGCTCCAGCGTTGATCTACCTCTTCTAAAGCCACATTGGTACTCGCCTACTTCTCTTTCCATTATTACTTCTAGCCTTTTCGCTATTGTTATGCTTAAAATCTTATACCCAACGTTTAACAGTGCTATTCCCCTGTAGTTTTGTAGTACACTTTTGTCACCTTTTTTATGTAAGGGGCAGATTAATGCTTTCCTCCAGCTGCTTGGCATATCTTCTTCTTGCCACATCCTTTTGATAAACCGGTATATTTCTTTTCCCAGATCTTTTCCCCCGTATTTTATCATTTCCCCTGTTACCTGATCTGTTCCTGGCGCTTTATTATTTTTTTGATTATAGATTATTTCTTGAACCTCGTCTTCTGTTGGCAACTCTATTTCTTCATTTGCCCTTTTCTGTTTGGGTACTGTTGCTACCAGTTCCTCACCACGGTTTACTTCGGGGTTCAAAAGGGCTTCAAAATATTCCTTCCATAGCTTCATATATTGTTGTTTACTTCCTACTAGGTTTCCTTCTGTGTCTTTATATAAATTCACTCTGGGTTGGTAGCCCTTTTTTGCGTTTTTACTGCTTTATAAAATTCTCTTTTATTCTTCTGTTGTTCTGGGTCTTCCAGCTTTAGGATCGCTTGTTTCTCATACTCCCTTTTTTTCCTACGACATATCTTGTTTGCTTTCTCTCTGCTTTTTTTATATGCTTCCTTATTTTCTTCATTTACTAGGCTCATCATCTTGATCCGAGCTGCATTTCTTTCCTTGATCGCTTCCCTGCATTCTTCATCATACCATTTCTTTCCTCGTTTATCGATTTTTTCTTTCCCTAATATTTCTTCTGCTGTTTTAATTAATGCACTCTTTACTTGTTCCCATTCTTCTTCTATGCCCCTTTCACCTTCATTCTCTTTTCTTTCGCTATTCCTTTTCAGCTTGTCTGATATTTTCTGCGCGTACTTTGCTGCTATTGTTTCTTCCAATTTCAGTTTGTCTGTATCGTACTTTTCTCTTACTTTCCCTCGCTGTTCTTTTCTAGTTGCTATCTTTTGTTTATACTTGGCGCACACCAGAAAATGGTCAGAGCCACGGTCAGCCCCTCTAAAGCTCCTCACATCCTGCATATCTGATACATGTCTCGCGTCTATTAATATATGATCTATCTGATTTCTTGTTATCCCGTCGGGGTGCATCCATGTTTCTTTATGAATTCTTTTGTGCTGAAATCTAGTGCTGCAGACAACCATATCATTACTTCCCGCTAAATCTATCACTCTTGATCCGTTGTCACTACTGACCTCATGCAGACTATGTCTTCCGGTTATTTTCTGGTAATGTGCTTCTTTACCTATTCTCGCGTTAAAATCTCCTAATAGGATTCTGACATCATGCCGTGGGATTTTGTTTAATATTTCTTGCACCTGAGCATAAAAAACCTCCTTCATTTCTTCTTCCTTTTCCTCTGTAGGAGCATGAACATTACAAAAAGATATGTTCGCGAACCTTGCTTTAATCCTTAAAACTGCTATCCTCTCATTTATCGGTTGAAACTGCATGATTTTCCCTTTGAGGTTATTATTTATCACAAAACCTACACCGAACTGTCCATTTTTTGCTGCACTACTTGCTATCAAATAATTTCCTGACTCTATTATCCCGCTTTCCTTCCATCTCATTTCCTGAACAGCCACTATGTCTAACTTGTAGCGGTTAATCTCCAGCTTCAGATTTTCTAAAGCCCCTGCTCGATATAAACTTAAGACATTCCAAGTAGCCAGAAGAGTACATTTTCTCTGCTTCTGCGAACACTTACGTATTTTTTTTTGTTTTTTTAATATTGTTAGCCTATTCTCATTGTCCATATCGTCGCGGTCCGTCATCCTTTCCTCCGTCCGGTTTTCTTTTAATAGTTTTTTGTTCTCCTTCCTGTACTTGTGATAGTCCTCATTTGTTTCCTGAATTCTTCATCTTCAGTGTTCCTTGGCGACCTCATACTCGATGTTCTAGCTCTCGAAGCCTTATCGCCTTCGTAAGACTCTTTTACAGATGCGTTGGTCTGTAATTCGTTAAGCGTATAACCCTTCCCGTTTACTATGAGTTTATTGTACTTAATTTGTGCTTTTAGCCCTTTTTCACGGGCTTGCTTCGCAAAAAGGGCAAGTTTTTTGCGTTGTTCACGTATTTCCTTTGGATAGTCCTCTGAGATCCATATTTCTGTCCCTTTTAATTTCTTAGTAGTTCTTAAGATCTCCATTTTTTTGTTCCAATCTGACAGTTTCACTAGTATCGGTCTGTCCCTCTGTTCTTTCTGGTATTTTCCTAATCTCATTACTTCTCCTCCTTCTATCATGTCCTTTCCATTTAGATCCAATTTTTTAAGCACTTCATCTACTTTCCCCTTCAATGCTTCATCTGTCTCATCTTCAGAGTCTCCTACCCCTTGGACTACTATGTTTTTCCTTCTGATTTCTCTTTCCAAACTTTCTATCCTTCTATCCTGCAAATCCGTCTTCTCTCTTAATTCTAAATTCTCTTTTTTTAAAGTTTTTAATTCTTTTGCATTATCATCCATCTTTTTGTTCAAGTCCTTAATTTGCGCCTTCATATCATCTAATTGCGTTGTGATTCCACCTAACATTTCTAAAATTTTTTCTGTATCACTCATTTTTATGTATTTTTTGGTTGCACTATTCCTTTTATGCCTCTGGCCATATACAAAATTGCTTTAATGCTGCTCTGCACTATGTTTATATTTCAGATTGACCAGCTGCTTGCTTATCTTGCACCTGCTACACACCTTATCAACACTTGCTTTCTAAACTTCGCGTTTCGCCGCTTATAATTACTCCTACCTTACTTCAAACTGTTGATACTTGATCCACCACCCTTCTATTAGCCCTCTCACTTCTTTTACGATTAAATTACACCTTTAAACACCTCTAATACGCATTTATTTTCAGCCCGTCATTCACGCGATTTGCTTGTCTGCTAGCCAGGACCGGACTTCTGCTACCACAGTTTTTAGTTTTACATTTTCTTCCCTCACTTGTTTCATTTCTTGTACTACCATATCTAATTTTGCGTTGATTTGCTTCATGTTCGCATCTATTTGTTGAAACATTTCCTCTATTCTCTCGGTATCGTTCATTTTTAGAAATTTATTATTTACCTTACTGGATATGCAGCCTTCTATACCGTCCTCTGTTATTTGGGTTGCCTGTTCAAACGCCTCGAATAGCGCAACGCGCCACCACCCAAGTCGACCTTTCGGAGGTGATAAACTTATCTTTGGGCGTTAAACATATATTTATTTACAAATTATTACTTAATTTAACTCACTTGACTACTTTCCTTCTTAAACCTAAATCTCAATATCCTATTCTCCTTATAAATAACAACTTACGTGAAAATTTAGCTCGTAAAGGCTCGCAATTTAAGTTTGTTTACGGAGCAATTGACCTTTTCTACACCATATATTTGTTATAAATAGTTAACTGTTTCCACATAATTTAAGTATTTTTTCCATTATTGATTATAATATGATCTTCTCCATTCTTCCCCGCTACATTTCTATATCTGTTAATACCTTCCCCCATCCTTTCATTAAAATCTCCTACTAATATTAATTCACCGTTTGCGTTTTCGACATATCCTATAACTTTTCAAATATATTTACATTAATTTTCATAGGTAACAACAACAACTACATTCAACAATTCACTTGATCCTGAGCATAAAATTGCAAAGCGTTACAATGGCAATCAAATACATGTACTACCATCATTTATTTCTTTATTTTTTATTTTAAAAAACCACAACTGACAACTAACAAAGAATAAAAATACACAACAACATCCATATTCCTATAGTATTATGTAATCACTCAGTTTTACAAACAAAAACATTTTGAGATTCATGTTAAAAAGCTACCAAACATGTATAGTGGCCAATGCATTATTTTTTAGGACCTAAATTATTGTAGAGCCCTTAACAAAACATTTGATATGTAACACGGGCCTTTAAAATAATTTCAATTTAATTGCAGCGCATTGTATGTTTTTAATTAGGCATTTGACTGCTAGAAATGAAAACGAAGATTATTGAGTTAGTTTACAAAAAAAAAAAAAAAAAATCAAAATGGCAGTTGGCAATGGAGTGATTTTAGGTGTACAGCTTTTAGACTTTAATTTAAAAATATTCTATTACCAATTTGCAGCTAATTAGAGATTCATAAGACACAATTAGAAGTGACAGAACAAATTGTAAATTTTTAGTTAAACATTGAGACATCATGTTGTTTGCATTAAGAATGTACTTCAGTAATTATTTATTATTTATATACATTTAAATATAATTGGTTATTAAAAAGTAATACATTTAAAAAGCTTGTAAAATGCAATTATAGGGATTTTATATTCAATCACAGACTTCACTTCCAAGTTAATTAAAAACTACAAAGAATAATTTTCAGTTACTGCAAAAACAAATTGGAAATATTTATATAAAAAACACAATCAATTAAATTAGGATATCACATACCTAACATAAACATAAAATTATTATTTGTATTATAATTATTTAAGGCACAATTCAACCTTTTTGGTTCATTTTCAATTAATTGAATACTTTTAATAACTTCAACTTAACACGTGTATGGCTTTATCCAAACTATTTTGATTTTTAATTAATAGATCTCTTAATATCAGTTATATTTTGAAGTCATCCAGTATCTACAATAGACTACATCAAAATCTTCATTATCAATGAAGGAATTCTGAAATTCAAATAAATTTCATCAAATGAGTATAATAAAAAAAAACCTAAATAGAATTTTAACAATTTAACAGCAGAATCAAATATCCATTACTTCCATTGGTAGTACTTTTTTACGAATCACAAATTAAGATCTGAGTTATATGCAGAAGATAAATTGCAATTAACACATTTCAGTGAATAATTCTATTTTTCTGTAGTAGAAGATTTTTCTTTCAAACCTTCAATGCCTTGAAGTGGCGATGCCGTAGAGCTCTCCTTGTGTTGCATAGGCTGCAAATTAGGATACACAAAAGATGTACTGGCTTGATTTTGATTTTCTATAGATATTTCACGTCTCCTATCTTCCACCACTGCTTTTCCTGTTGCTTTTATGGTAGTTTTAGCAATACCCTTAGGCGTAAAAAATTTGGTATTATGACCAATTAGTATAACATTTCCCATAGTATCAAAGGTGTTGCTTGCTATTTTTCCAGCAGGGTCTCCATATCTTAAAAAAATGAAAATATTACTTTGCAATACTCCGTTAATCATGTGTAGTCTTACTTATAACGCACTACGCTGACTGTGTTATTTGATAAGCTATTGCCTAAAATGGATGCTGATGTTTCAAGCCCTCTATAAATTGTAGAAAATCCTTCGACTGCACCTGCAGCTACAGTTAATACTCCGCTCACTTTGGATGATGCTTCTTCTTCAGATAGGTTAAATCCAGATGTTAAAAGACGGGTGCCTTGTTTCTGGATGTGTGGAGCTAGATAGCGTCCCAATGCCTGAGTTGCAGAGCCTACTTTTTCCGCTGCAATATTTGAAAATTACTTTTTATGTCTTTTTTCACAATTTCAAAAGCATTATTATTCAAGACTTTGTTAAATTAGTAAATATAATTACAGATCTTAAAGGCAGCTTTGAAAACCAATATTGTAATTGATTTGTAATTTTTCTTTGTTTCTTGAACATCAATTATTTTTTACAAACTTCTTCACTTTTGATGATAGCATCAAAAATTTTATTTGAATTACTTTTTTCACGTCTGAGAGCAAAACTCGGTTTCTACGATGCCAAAATCGTGAGAGAAATAATGAATTACTCTCTAGAGAAGAGAAATGTCCCTAGAGAGTTTTCATTATGTCTGAGCAACAAGAGCTCACAATTATGTCAAATTCGAGGTTAGCAGGTTAGGTTTTGCGTCAGTTTTGACACAAACTGACGCAAAACCTAACCTGCTAACCTCGAATTTAATATAATTGTGAGCTTTTGTCATAATGACTTACAGTGCCACCAACTTTAAAATTTACCAGTCATTATGACAAAAGCTCACAATTATATTAAATTCGAGGTTAGCAGGTTAGGTTTTGCGTCAGTTTTGACACAAACTGACGCAAAACCTAACCTGCTAACCTCGAATTTAATATAATTGTGAGCTTTTGTCATAATGACTTACAGTGCCACCAACTTTAAAATTTACCATAGGCTACTATTTTAAAATAATTGTAACTAAAATGTCAATAAATAACGTTTAAAAAATACAGGTTTTTCATTTTAAATCTTCCTGCAACGTGAAAAAAATAGTATATGCAACTCGGAGAGAATGCTAATTTGCTTCAGTGAAATTTCTGACTATCAGGCTTCGCCCTCGAGTCAGAAATTGCACCTCAGCAAAATAACACATTTCTCTCCCTTATTGCATAATCTACTATTATATCAAAACACAATTTAATTTTAGTGTTTATATTTATATCGTATTACATAAGAATGATATTAAAATGAAAGGTTATATGAAGATATTAAGTAGTTTTATTAACACTTTCACTATGCCAATGGTGAATTTTGCATGCATTCAATTCATTTTTGCTTACAATGCTATTTTATTTTTGCTTATTACCGAAATTAACAAACTATAACTATTTTCAAAAAGTGTGATATGAAATATTTAACTGTAATAATTACAACAGCCTAGGAAAACAAAGTTCCCGCTTTGAAGTTTAATTGTCAAAATTGCAATTTTGTAAAGTACAGTAGATTACTTTTTACAATTAACAATTACTGGAATTCCACTAAATACAGGAGTTTCTCTACAATAGGAATCATATTATTTCCAGGAATAAAGGTTTTTCACTCATACAAAAATTATTAAGTACCAGAAAGCTTGACACATTCACTCACATTTATTTTTTTGTCTTTATCAGCAAAGATATAAAAATTACAAATACACAATAGTATATTACATACCGAGGTGGAAAGTGTTTCATTCCTGTCGAGAGATTAAGTAGTTAACCGAGACGCGTAGCGTCGAGACAACTTTATCTCGAGACAGGAATGAAACTTTTCACCGTGGTATGTATACTATTTTATTCGCCACCACTTTATTCTAAACAATAATTGGAAAAATTATTATATTATGATAAAAGTTGTAACGCGCATGAATGGATGAACGATATTCCCAGTGTCCCTACCTACACAGCGGTCTGGAATGGATTCATTTCCAACCGTTGCGACGGCAATCGCTTTTCCGACCGGTTAGAAAGTTACAAGTTGGGAATAGCTCATTTTCCAACTTTTTAAAAGTCAGTAATTATCTTATTACATATATGGTTGCGAATAATAGTATATTATACATCAAGGTAGCGAAGCGGAGTATTATAACCTGAGCGCATATTAGATACTGAGCGCGCAGCGCGAAGGTTATAAGACGATTCGCTACCGTGGTGTATATACTATTTTTTGCACTACCAAACGGCTTAATACCTAAATTCCCAACAAATTTCGAAAATATTTTAACTGTCAACCTGACAATACAGCTCTTTAAAACGTCAAAATTAAAATACTCATATTTGGTAACTTAGCAATTTATCAGTTACCACGGTAAAAATTGTATATTTTACTTTCTCTCCCTTTGTGGAGAAAATCAACTTCACGACCTCAAGATAGACCAATAACGGTGCGTTCTGAGACTAGTAGTGCAAAAAAACAATTACCACTGAATGTCGTGCTGGAATATTTTTTAAACACTTTTCGGCCTTGCATCTAAACAGTACTGTCTGATATTTCGTGGCACCTACGTTTCATCCACTAGTAATCCACAGATAACAACCAATATCACCTCAAAAGATGAATTACACTATTTTGGGGTGTCATATCAAAGATCATCCAAATCTATCCAAGCGTTCTATTGTTATAAGCAAAATTAAAACGCAAGATGAAAACTTAAACACGATGAATTTCAAGAATTGCGGCTCTGAGGTGAAAACAGGAGTTTTTGACTTCTTTTAATGTTACAATGTACCCCTAGAAGCCACAAGTTTTAAGAAACGCCCTGTATACCCTATAAATAGATCAGATCTGGAGGTCTTTAGGCCTATAGCTTCCTTAATAGTTTTTTCCATTAAGTCCTGTTCTGTGAAAGGTCTTTCCAGTTCATTGCATTTAGCTCCTGTAAATTTTCTTCCAGAGCAGGAGTAAGACAAGGTTGCATTTTATCAGCTTTGCTTTTTCTAATAGTTGTAGGTCACATATTATTCTCCTAAACTACACAAGGAAAAATGAGTATCCTGGAACCTGATTGGAATATTAAAAGATATAGAAAATGCAGATGACTTGCAAGATTTACCTACAAACTAAACTGACAAACCTAAAACGAGAACCAGAAAAGGTGAAACTTCGAATTTAAACTAATAAAACAAAACTGCTGAGCATAAACATCATGGCATCAAATATACTACAAATAGAAGACTATAAATACCAAAAGGTGGACAGCTTCCCATATCCGGGATGCAAACTAACAGAAGATGGTGGTATAAAACGTGATATATAGAAAATAAACTAAGTCAGAGATGTGTTCCAGAATGTAACATATACGGAGCTCTAATAGCATCTCAGTAGAAGTATGAAAATAAAGCGTTTAATTCTACAGTCAACAGGTTTTATTGTATGGCTGCGAGTCGTGGTTAATAATGCAAAAAGTACAACACAAGTTCTTAGTTATTGCAGTGTTCTAGTGATTATATGAAGCAGGAGTGAAAACGACCTCGTTCGCATATATTTATTTATCAACAACTACTGTGCATTGCTATGGATAACCATTTATAACATTTACAACAATAGCACCGTCTATAAACAAAGCCTAAACAATACTCCCACTCTTTGTTTACAGGTGCAAAGTAACTGAAAGTAAATGTCTGTTTTCTGTAAACTTCAGTCGTGGTAGAGCCTTGGTAAACATATCAGCCAACTGTGCTTCCGAATTAACATAGATAACTGACACTGAACCTTCTTCTACATGCTGGCGTATAAAATGATATTTAATATCTATATGTTTTGTCCGCTTATGGTGTTCTTCATTTTTAACTAGTCGAATAGCACTTTAATATCGACAAACAATTTTGTGGGTCCATTTAAACTCATACCAAATTCTTGTAGAAATCTTCTTAACCAAACTACTTCTTGAGTAGCGTCACATGCAGCTATATATTCTGATTCTGTAGTTGAACGTGCAACACACTTTTGCCTATGTGAAGACCAACTAACAGGTGCTCCAGCTGCAACAGTCACATATCCAGTTGTTGACCTTCTAGTATCTTGGTCCCTGGCAAAATCAGCATCAGAATATGCAGTCGCAAAAGTTCCTTCCCACTATAACATAAACCAAAATCTTTGGTTCCTTTCAAATAACGAAATATTCTTTTTACAGCAGCCCAATGTTCTTTATTTGAATTGTTTAAATATCTACTAACTTGACTCACTGCGTATATGATATCTGGTCTTGTTACAGTTGCTAAAAACATTAAGCTTCCTACTGCTTCTCTATAGGGTACATTGTGAATTTCGTTACCAGTATGATTTTCTTTTGAAACTTGTAGCACTACGTTCGGATCTGCAGGAACAGCAGTTGAGTTGCAATCTTGCATGTTAAATTTCTTCAGAAGTCTGGTAATATAGCTCTCTTGGTTTAAAAAGATCCTTTTCTGGTTTGTGTTCCGTTTAATTTCGATTCCTACATAATATTCTGGGTTACAAATGGTAATTTCAAACCTGGCACCCCTATCATTCAATATGGTCTGAATAATTAAATCAGATTTACTTATAATCAGTCCATCATCAACGTAAAGCGCAAGAAAAACTTCTTCGCCTTCAAATTTGCCATAAAATACACACTGATCAGCTTCTAGTTGCTTAAAATTATATGTGGACATAAATTCAATGAATTTTTGGTTCCAACATCTTGGTGACTGTTTTAGGCCATAAAGCCTTTTTTGTAATTTGCATACCAAAGTTGAATCATCCTCAGCAAATCGTTCTGGCTGTTTCATGTAGATTTCTTCATGCAAATCGCCACTGAGGAAAGCAGTTTTCACATCAAACTGTCTAATTTCTAATTCCTTGACAGCTGTCATTGCTAATAATAATCTTACAGAATCATACCTAACCACAGGTGAAAAAGTGTCTTTATAGTCAATACCAGCTTTTTGAAAATATCCTTTTGCACATAATCTAGCTTTGTATTTGTCAGTTGTTCCATCAGGTTTACGTTTAACTTTATATACCCATTTATATCCTATTGCTTCTCGATTCTGTGGTAACTTTACAAGCTTCCATGTTCCATTATTCTTTAACGAATTATTTATTATATATATTTATAGCTTCTTCATACGTCTGTGGTTCATCAATTATCACTGTCGAGCATCCTATATCACAAGTATCATCTCCAAAACGAAGTGGTGGCTTTATGGTTTCTCGATTCCTGAGGCGACATAAATATTCCTCTGGATTTTCCCGTTCCTCTTCAGTGTTTGTTAATACTTTATCAGCATTATTATTTGGGACTTCATTAACCGCTGCAATATTTTTAAAAACATTTTCGGCTATTTCTTGTTCTTGTTCAGATAAATTTTCAATTTCAAAGTTAGCATAATTTGTGTTACCATTGTACATTCTTTCAAGTGTATCTTCGTTAAAAGTTACATCTCGCGAAATGGCAATTCTTCCTGTGTTCAAATCAAATAACCTGTAATTTGAACTATTGTTGTCATACCCAACAAGTATTAGCTTCTTACATTTTCTTTCAAACTTGCTTCTGAACTGTTTGGGAATATGTGCATAAGCTTCTGCTCCAAATTTTTTTAAATGTGTGAGTGTTAGTTGCTTATTTGTCCATTTTTCATAAGGTGTTCTAGAGTCATCTGGCTTACACGGTCTTCTGTTAAGTTCGTACACTGCCATATTAACAGCTTCTGCCCATAGACCAATCGGCAAACCACTGGAGGTTAACATAGGTCTTGCACTCTCGACAATCTACCTAAGATCTCTTTCCACTCTTCCATTTTGTTCTGCTGTGTATGGTGCGCTTGTTTCGTGTATTATACCCCTTTTCTTGAAATAATGAGCAAATTGTTGATTTACATATTCTCTTCCATTGTCAGTTCGGAATATTTTGATTTTGTTATCAGTCTGCCTTTCTACCATTCTCTCAAATTCCAAAAACTTTTGAGAAAACATCGCTTTTGTGTTTGACAAAATAAACAAAGCGATATGACGTACAATCATCCTTAAATAAAATAATAGTAATTTATTATACAAGACGATAAAGTTAAATTTTATCCACGAGTGAATCGTTTAACGTCGAGACGAAGTCGAGACGTTAATGATTCAAGAGTGGATAGAAATAACTTTATCGTCGTGTATAATACAATATTTTTTTCTATAGCAAGAACTTTAACAATTTCAATAGAAAATAATGACAGTCAATCACATTTCAAAATGTCAGTAGCTAGATTGGGTTGCTACGATAATACGAAGCTGTCATATTTAATTTAAACAAAAGTTAGAAAATTAAATTACTTTTTCTACCCCTGTAACTAAAATGCCATTTAACATACCAACATACACGTCGCTAAGTGACCTTTTAATCATGCCTTCATAACCTATGACTAAAGAGCCTGTTAGTCATGAGCTGAAGTTGGCAATGATGTTTTAGTCATGGGGTGAAGTTAGGTTCAAATAGTATTTGCTTTATTAGCCACAGCCAAAACTAAAATCAAGTTAGTTTTCAACCGTCACTTTGACGTTTGTCAAGCATAATTTAACCTAATATAATAAATGTCAAAAATTTTATGAAATAATATGATGTTATATTCTATAAATTTGTGGTCGTAGAAAAAGTATAGTATGCAACTCGTTTTATAAACTTATTAGTCACTCATTTTATTAAACACTCGCTCCGCTGCGCTTCGCTCGTGATTAATAAAACTCCTGACTAAAATGACGTTTATAAAACTTGATACATAATATACTATTATCTATCCTTGATGTTAAAGTGCTACTTTATCTACCCTTGCTGTTAAAGTAAAACTTGACCTTTTTTCTATAGCACATGTTAAAGTGTGCTTTTATCAACTCAAAACAAAAGATTAAATGCGGAAAATTACCTGGAGTTTCTCATTGAAGAACTGTCACTACTTCTGAAAGATGTACCGCTAATGATAGGGAAGGGACATGTGGTTTCACATGGATGGTGCACCACCACATTTCGGATTTGGCGTCCGGAATTTCGTAAATATCAATTATCCAAGGTGGATTGGTCGTGGTGGCCCGGTTGCATTGCCAGCTAGATCCTCGGATTATAATCCCCCTGATTTTTATTTCTGGGGTTACATGAAAAACAGTTGAGAAGATTTATTGGAGCACATTCAGCAGACTGCCCAAGAAAAACGCGAAATAAGACGCGTCACTGCATCTGTCTGTATGTGAGCACAAGCTTGTAGGCAGGCAGGGGGGGGGGCATTTTGAAAATATCAATACAGTAAAATCTCCCATAAGCGGACACGCACGGTGCCAACGTTTTTGTCCGGTTATTAGAGGCGTCTGCTTAAGGGAAAAATCCATTTTTATGTTTAAAAAAGTCGTATTATGCAAAGGTATACGCGCTAACAATTAATAAGAATAATAAAATAATTGAAAAAAAGTTATGTAATAGTTGTTACAAAATCTAAAATACTCGTTTGACGTAAGGGTTTTTTCTAACTGCTTATTATACTTTCCGCATATATTTCTAAATATTTTGACAGTTTGAATACTTTAAAGTCGTTACTTTCTTAGGAAAGCATTTAAAATTATTCACTGTTAATGCTTCCGTGTAGGTCTTTATTACATTCTCACAAATTTTTAAGTCGCAATCATTTTCTAATTCTGCCAACTGCATATCAACCGCAGCTGATTCACCTGAAATTTCGGTTACATCATCTTCCAGGATTATTTCTTTGTCAGTGTTTATAAATTCGTTAGGGTCGACGTCTTTGATTTCTAGGATATTCCTATACAGTTCAACCATTGCTGATAAGGGTAAATCGTCCTCTGGTTCGAATTGATTACAGTGGCGTAACTTGATACCCGCAGACTCCGCGGTCGCGGGACGGCCCTGGGCCTAGTTTTCTTGTTCTGTATTTCCATAAAAGCAAGCAGGAAACTTTTTGCCTATTTTATTTTTATCATAATGGGCTGCCCAGGCAAAAGGCAAAGTAGTTTTGAATTGCAGCCCTCTAAAATTGGGCGACATGGACTGTTTTGTAATATCGTGCATAGGGTAATGAAAGTGTCGAATTTCCCGCGGTCATAATGCTGATTTGAGTTGACTTAATACCGCCGGTATTTCAAAAGAATTCGATAATTTAACAACATGATCATTAAATGTTGGATTTATGAATTGTTTTGACGCCATTAGCTGGGCCTGCATTTTGAAGTGTCCGTACAAGAGAGATTCAGTCTAAAAATTGTCGAAAAATGGTGTCCGTGTCCGTTTAAGAGAGTGTCCGTTTATTAGAGAAAATTTTATTAGTAAAGTTAATGCAAGCAAGTTGGTTCCCAACAAATAATCCGTCTAAGAGAGGTGTCCGCTTATTAGAGGTGTCCGGTAAGAGAGATTTCACTGTAATTGAACATTTATAAGTTATCGAGTCTATGAATTTATTTGAATGAAAAAATGTCATGAGACCTGTATCTCCGAAACAAATGAAAATCGACCTACCACTTTTGTGTTTTTTACTGTCAGAATTGAACCTAGTTTACATTCCCGGAAATTTGAACATAACGATACGGGACACCTTGTATACTAGGTGAGTTTTGTCAAGTGTTACAAGGCGATACCTTGAAAACGGTTTAAAATATCTTGATGAAATTTTGGTGGGGTGAGAGGGAGATGGGGGGCATATTTAAACATATTTTTGACATTTACCCCCTCTCTATGTTTTGAGGGGGGGGGACCTTTGGAATTTGAAATTGGATGATGTACTTTTGTTTATAAAATTCGAATCTACGTAGAAAACTACGTATGTGTACAATTTTTTTTTATTTGCTCTTGACCGAATTCGCTTTGCCTGCTTATTAGTGGGGTCTGAAATGTTACAGAGGGTACAAAATTCATTTATAAAAAGGGTGAGAAAGTGTTTGGAAGTTGAAGGGGGACATTTCAAACTCAAATTCTCAAGCATGACGGACGATAAATAAGTTGAAATTAAATGGTAAATATTTTTTTATTTTATAACCTAATAAATCATAATTCCGTAACCATACACAAATTAAAAAAATGTTTCTACACATACATAGTTTTTTACGTAGATTCGAATTTTATAAACAGAAGTACATCATCCTATTTAAAATTCCAAAAGTATCCCCCACCCCTCAAAACAGAGAGTGGGGGTAAATGTCAAAAATATATTTAAATATGTCCCCCCATCTCCCTAACACCCCACCAAAATTTCATCAAAATATTTTAAACCGTTTTCAAGGTATCGTCTTGTAACACTTTAAAAAACTCACCTCAACGCATTGTATCCAGCTTCTCTTTGATCTCCCCTTCGCTTAATACCTTCTGGTTCTTCTGAGAGTATTTTTTTGTTCCTCTATTACCAGGTATTATTGCAATATGCCCCCGCCATGTTAAGCTACTCTGTTTTATTATTGTTATAGGCTTGGTTCTTTGAAGAGTTCTTTTAATTTTCTATTGGTTCTTTTCAAACTTCTCGTTTCACTCACACGTATATCATTCATAGAATTTTCCTCTACCATTTTATTTTCTTTGTTTCTTATCATCACCCAAAACTCGGTTGCATGTCAACTCTGTTCTCTATGTTCTCACCGGTACTATTACTCCATTTTGTCTATGATTATATACTTTGATGTTTGTGCATTAATCTGTGGTTGGACCTTGTCTGCTTCTGTTTTTTCTTTGGTTCTTCCTTCGTTCTCGTTATTACCACTAAGTCATTTTTATTTATTTTGAGCCCACAAGTGCACTTTCAATAATTAGTTAAATTAAAAATCCAATTTTAAATTGACTTCATTCTTTTCGAATTTATATATTTGTAATTGTTTATTTTTGTTATTTGGGCACCTTTTATATTTGCCTCCTGTATCCTCATTACTAGGGCGCGGATTTTAGGCCGTTAAAAAAGTTAAAATAGGCTCCTTATTCAGGCCACAAAAATGCCAGGTTTAGGCACTAAAAGCCTAAAGTAAGCAGTTTAGGCTGTTGGGCCTAAATTAGGCAAAGAATACTGTTTTGATTTTTTGAACTTAAAACGATTGGCTAAAAATGTTGTAGGTATTAATTTTTATTAATTGTAAAGCTTAAACATTCAAATAACAAATAATAGATGCTATGGAATAAGCAAAAAGTAAATGGTGGAAAAATAATGTCTGACTTAGTCATGCTAACTAATAAAATAATGATAATTTGATAATATACAGGGTGTATACGAATTCGACCGACAAACTTTGGGTGCATATTTCTCTCACTAAATACACCCTAAAAGATTAGACAACCTTGATCCTTATCTGCAAGATAAACTCTGCACAGGTCAAAATACTTCGAAAAAACACTATACATTTGTCAAGATTTATTTTATTAAATAAAATAAAAATTAGAAGAAATCCATTAGCTTGAATATTAAGAATAAAATGTATTATTAGCTATGGCCTAGCTATCTTCTTTAAAGAATTCTGGACTTCCAAAAACCATTAAAAATTAGTTTTCCTACACATTACACGCATTCAAATCTCCAAAGTTGAATATTTTATTTTCACTGGTAGTCTGATTAATTAAATGTTTCATATGTACCTAATGTCATTAATTAATTAGTATAGTTCGATATTTGAGTAAAATTTCATTCGACCATTTCAATGTTAGATTAAAAGAAAAGTCACAAAAGAGATTCTAACTTTGAAATGAAAGGAGATTGATTATAAGTATACGAACAATTTAGCTACATCTTTAGGCAGTAAATACACCCTCGAAGTTTGTCGGTCGAATTCGTATACACCCTGTATAATATGTATATGGTAGTTGATGATAATATAAGTACAATATTAAAAATACCGAGCATTTGCCACTTCGCTTCTCAGTAAACACATTTTGCAGCATCGAAAATGAACACACTACATCGCAAGATGTAATAGGTGCGTATTTGTACAAAATGTACATGCTCCAGTTTATATCAACATTTTCTATTTCTGCTTCTTCGCCGCTCAATAATTTCTTAAATTGTAGTACACTCTTATATCCAGGATTTTTAGAAAGTACATTCTTAAGTTTACTGCATGCTGCACTGCTATTTAAATTATTAACATCTTCATTTTGCTGGCGAACTGTTTCACAGACACGATGAATCCCGATCGGGATTGTTGACAAATAACGGAATCGGCAGGGTGTGTTCAAAAACTTCGCTCGAGCGTTGTAGTCATGTAGAAACTCTTGTAGATTCACTCAAAACCATTCATAAACGCATTCCAACAAAAAAATACTTAAAACCTTTGTTTCAAAAATTCTTCATGCTTGAACAGGGCTTTTGAGATAAAAAGAAATCACATCGCTCAAACAAAAAGCACTTTCATGAAAGTGGATAAGGTTTCTGAACCACTAAAATTCGAAAAACAACCAAAGCCTATTTTAGGCAGTATAAACCGTTGCTTAGGCGTTTATTTCACATTTTAGGCATTTAGGCTTTAATACATATGCATTAAAAAATTTGTCTTTGTATGAAACAAATTTCTGTCGTAGTCCCATATATGGGCCTAAAAAAATGGCAATTAGGCAATTGCCCTAGAATCCGCGCTCTACTTATTACGTCAATTTTCTGTTTTTCTGCTTACTTAGTTAGATGTTTCAGTGCCCCTTAACTATTTTTCCCTTCCACGTAGTAATATACATTATACTTCCTTTTTTACTTGTGTTTATTTTTTTCATTGTCCTTTAACTTTCCAGGTTCGCCCCCCCCCCCCCCCCCCGCCCGGTTTGTTGCCAGCTGCAGTTTTTAATTTGTTTCCTTATTCCATTCATGTTTTCATCCTACATATATGTATGTCTAGTGCTTACAATTCCGGAATCTCGGATGAATTTTGCAATGCTGCTATTCAAGGAACGAATGTATTGACTTTTGTTTGAAACGTGTATTTGGAAAAAAATATAAATATTCCACATGTATGTTACTGTAGTATTAACGTTAAGAAAATTATTGTCACCGGATTCTTTCAAAAATTTAAATGAACTAGTCGCTGTAGGAGCAAATATTGGGATAGCTCGCAGAACATTAATCTTTTCAAAATTTGTGGGATATAAATGCATTCTTGTTAAATATCGAACAGATTTAACTGGTAATCCCTTCTGTAAATTATATAATAATCTCAAATATGTTGAAGTAATTTTCCATTCGAGGAATACATATCACGTTCTAAAAACAAATTTCTGGCAATTTTAAAGCACGAGTATAATTGAATAACAAAAATAGTGGTAGTGGCGAAAGAAAAGGATGCTCAATGTAATTTCTAATTGATCCCCCACTTAACATTTTAAAAAGTGCGACATTAGATGAAAAATTGTCAGTTACCAGTCGTAACACAACAAAACCACAATCAGTTAAAAGTTACAGAAATTACCACTGTTAACAAGCTGCTGTGGTTCGAAATGATTTTTACATAAGGCTGTATAGCCTGTAATTTTAGAGATATGTGCAATAAAAATGTAGTTAACATGCAACATGTAGTTTTTTTACTGTTTATTAATACCACAAAATTCTTGTAAAAAATCAACCCATTGCTGCTGAACACACAATTCACTAGGCAGTTGGCACTACCCATTTTAAAATTTAGTAGAATATTTTCACAACTAAGGATGTACACAGAGCTGGACTGAGTGTGGAGTGAAAGTTTTACGGCGACAACAAGAAGACCTGAACTGTTACGATAGTGATAACCTTATGGGTGCCAATGGTTAACTGCACAGCTTGTTTAACCTTTATCAGCAGAAATCCGCAAGGAGTTTGTTGTGAAGGTTGCAAAAAACAATACCATGCTTCTTATGTGGCAAAAAACTACGATATTATTATACCGGGGCTACTATAGAAATGCTCCCAATGTGCAAAGAATTGTCTGTTGCTTGATATCGCAGGTGTTCAAAGTCTGGTTGAGATAAAACTGTTTTGTAATTGGGTATTTATACTGTAAAACAGGTTAAAATAAAATAAATAAATAAAATTATATTCAATACCTACCTACTTTTAACAAGCAGAGTACTAATAAGTGCTATAACCTTAGAACAGAAAATAGACAGGAAGGCACATTTCATTTAACTTGGCTGTAACATCTAGGCGACGGAAACGGCCATTTTGAAAACCCATGTATGACTAATGAGGCACGATACCGGTTTGACAGTTTTAGTTAGTTTGAGACTAATTTTGGCTGTTCTCAGACCCCAAATACCAGGACTTTGGGCATTATATTCCATCAGTAAGTATTAATATTACTTTTCACTTCAAATAGAGAGATAATTTCTCTGAACATGTCACTTGTCATACGTACTTGTACACAACAATAGTCATGGGCATAGAAGGGAACGTATAATGGGGTCATTATTTGTAATCACACAATCTGAGGAAGCAATTTAAATTACAGACAGTGACTGAAGTCACAGAAACTCACATGTAGTCATAAATCACATAGTGTAAAGTGCACTTAATAAAACTGTTGAAATTGTTTGCTGCACATGTACCCTCTCGATATGATACGCCTCTGCCAAAAGGAAACAACCATCCGCCATTTTGAAAACCCATCGCGGTCGCACGGATTTCTTACAAATGCGGCTTCCTGTTTATTTTCTGTTCTAAGGCTATAACTATTTTGATTGTTAGAATGACATTTAAGTTGTCAATACATTTTCAAAGGTGACTTAATCTATTCATATTTCAATTTTCGACATTGGAAAAATAAGCATTTCTATAGAAACAACATATGCTATTGTATTCCATATGTCAAATATTTAAATTTGCCGCCATAAATCATAGCCAGCTTCATCTGTGTCCGCTAACGCTTTACATAGCCGTTCCAATTCACCTAAACCAGTTCTGAGAAAGTTGGCCATGGGTACTCCCCGTTGCGCCATCTATTAGAGACTTTAACAAGTTAATGACAGTCGACGTTTTCGAATTTTTATTGTCGAAAAGGTTATTTTTTTCCATTTGTAATTCAAATACGTGCTAAAATGGGAAAAAGTAGTTTAATTTTTAAAAATAAAAATTCGCCCTTCTTCCAAATCCCAGCAAATCCTTTAATTAGGCCGGCATGGATCAACTGCTTAGAAAATTGCGGTAATTATTTTGTGAATTTGTTCATTTTTTTAAATACTAAATTGTAGTAATTGTAGGTATTAATAACATCAAGGACTACTCGCTTATTCCCAATTCGTAACAAAGATGGATCATGGGCGCGAACTGATATGAGTAAGGCCGAAGCATTTGCTGCACATCTCCAGCCGCTACCATCGAATGATGACGATAATGATATCGATACCTTCCTGTTAGCCCCTTTTCAACTTTCACCTCCCATTAAACCCTTCTCTATTGCAGAAGTTGAAACAATGATTGCTACTCGAACAAACTGTAGAAAAACTCCAGGACATGACTTAATTACTGGGTGAATACTTAAAGAATTGCCTCCCAAAGCTGTCAGATTAATAATGCTGATCTTCAATATTATTCTGCGGACAGGAATTTTTCCAGCCCAGTGGAAGGTCGCCCAAGTGGTCTTAATCCTGAAGCCTGGGAAACCGAGCAATGACCCAACCTCCTACAGACCCATAAGTTTGTTTTCACTGTTCTCCAAACTTTTTGAACGTATGTTTCTTAACTCCTCCTCCTCCATCATTGAAGACGAAGATCTCATACCCAATCGCACGCCTTGTCGTGAAGGTTACAATGAATAATCAAGCCTTACCGCAAACAGAATGTGCGAAGTATTTAGGACTGAACCTCGACAAAACATTAACATGGCGAACCCATATCTGGACTAAGAGAAAACAGCTAAACTTAAAATTCAAGTCCTATTACTGGTTACTAGGTCGTAACTCCAAGCTGTCTCTCTCCAATAAACTCTTGGTCTATAAAACCGTTCTAAAGCCAATCTGGAGTTATGGAATCCAGCTTTGGGGCACTTAATCAAACTCTAACATTGAGATACTGGAACGGTTTCAGTCGAAGAGTTTTTGTACCCGTATTTTCCACATACATTTGTAAGAAAATTTATTAGGAGGAATGCCATTGGGTGTTTGCTCCTCATGTACATTTCACTGTAATTTACCGTCTTATTTAAATCTGATTTGCTTATTGTTATAACTAACAGATTGCAAATAAACTTTTATTAAAAAAAAAACTCGGTTACTTGCAAAAATCATTTTGAAGACCATTGTTTGGATTACACTTTGAAATTTGTTCGTTTGAAGAATGAAGCTGTCCGTTCCTTAAATGTATTTGACTAATATAAAGTATTCCTTATTTTCAGTTAATTAATAGTACTTCTAATGACATTCTCCCTGATAATCTCCCAACTTCTGATTTTTCCTAAACGTGTACTGTGGATAACCATAAAAATTTAGTGAAACATGTAATGTTTGAACTACCGAGTTAGAAGAACTTAATCGTAATTATCAAAACTATTTATTATGATTTTTTTCAGCTTATACTAAATTATACGGCAGTTTAAACAATTACACTAGAGTATTAACTTCCCTTGACAAAGTCCTAACCTAAACTTTTGCGTCATTTTTTAAAAATCTGCAATTTATTCCATAATATCCACTGTATATTGACAACTGATAACATCAATAATAAATTAATTACCTCATTTAACCCTTTTATCATATTATAAATGACAGGCACGGTGATGACAAGTAATAACAAAAGCATAGAATCAAACCAATGTTGGCTTGGATAGTAGTTACACATACACCCGAAAAGGGCTCTGAGGGGAGGACCTGTCAAAAATGTAAAATCCAAATTGGAATGGCCACGACCACGCGTCAGCGGGTAGAATGAAGCTGGCCATGCATAAATAAAATACGTTTCAGTATTAATTACTAGATGTCTCTAGGTGGTGTTCCCTATTAGAGTCCCTGTATATAGTAAGATAAGAGTTGGGACATGTGGAACCAATGTCAAATACCACTTGATTCCTCATCGAAGTTTTTTTCGCTTGTTAACCTTGAGTTTTGTTTGATTTGACAAATAATCCTTGCGTGACAATATGCATGTCAATAAATTCTTCGATTTGACATTGTCATTATTTTTAAACATTTACTATTTACTAATGAAAATATATTACGTATTAGATATGAAGAAACTTGAATTGCTTCCATCGCTTGTAATTCCAGCTAACATAAACACTAAATCATGAGTAGCAATCACAGTATGATTCGGGAGAGTAATCCAACCAACAAATTTATCAGAAGCCACGCAGCATATCTATGTACATTTTCTAATTCATTTTGTCCAGGGTAATTATAGGTATATACTTTCTTAGTGATTCATATAATTTCAAAAATGTAAATACATGCTGTAAAATTCCACTTTCAAGTTTTAAACACTCCAGTTTTCTATTTAATGCTCAAACGAAAGGATATGGTAAATGCAGCTTTAAGAAGCTCTTATAACCACTGGCTCCAAAGGTAAATTTAAGATGTAATGCGGCCCTGGCAGTTTCATTGAACGATGGAATGAAGCAGTTGGTTTTGCGATGAATAGCATTAATTTGATCAGGATTGAAAATATTTTCTAAATTTTCAATTTTGTGGTTTCTCTCTTGTCAGTTCATTGCTCAAAATCTTCTTATTATGGTTTAAAATACTATAATCGGCAAACATTTAGTATAGTTGAAACTTAGTTTTAATTCGTTTCTATAATCTTTTGAAGCTCATAGATATTCTTGTCACTGACATTTTGTTAGCCATTGGTCTCCTGTGAAATGCTGATTATACAAGCGAAATCCATCCATATTTAAGAATTTCTTATTCCACTACGTCTCTTAGCGTTGATTTTTTGAGAAACTTGTGAAAATAAAATGCCTGACTTGTATTACTACAATTAAGTGCTGAGCAGCCTGTCATAGTGACAGCAAATAAACTTTGATATTTCGTTATTCAGTTTGAAAACGAGTTGTCAAATTGTGTAAAAACATATACTCCATGAGATTGGTTCCAACCAATAAAAAACGGGCATCGTACATGTCCCAACTCTTACCTTATTATATACAGGGACTCTATTCCCTATGTGCAGGCCATAGTATTTAATTTAGTCGGCCGTGATAATTGCAAGTGATTATGTGACATGTGACACTCACAGGTAACACACCTCACAAAAATTAATACTGGTGACAGGTGACAGATCGAACGATTTTTTCAAAAATCTAGGAAAATTTCGATAAGCAGCGGGAAAAATATAGTAAGATAACTCGGAATGTATCGTCTATTAACATTTTCGGCAGGCAACAAGCCGCGGCTGCGCCTTGGCTTGTTCTTGCCAACCTCAAATGTTAATAGGCCCTTACATTCCTTGTTACTTAAATAGCTATTAATACAGTTAAAAGAATCCTGGCTACCTGTGATGTAAAACATCTGTCATCGCTACAGTATCCTATTACATCTCCAAACTCGTTGAAATAATGTAATCTAGGATCTGCCTGCTGACAGGAGCAGCTTCAGTGCGATTTGAAATTTAACTGCTTAATGCTCATACAACCAAGCAATATCGCCTGCAGTTGATGGTATTATTTATAAGCGTTTTTTATTTTATGTGTTCATACACAGTCAAACCTCTATTCAACAAACGTCTATTTAACAAAATTCTCTATTTAGTGAAATTTTGGTTAGAACCGTCAATGTCCGATATTATTTATATATAAATTTCTCTCTAGGGAACACAATCTCTATTTAACGTAGTAAAATTAGGGTCATAAACTCTTGTCAGGTAGTTTGAATTCCAGGAAGGTTCTCTCTAATGGGGTGATTAGGCGGTAATGCTGCATTCCTTCAATGGCTGCATTGTTAAGTTGAATGAGTTGTTTCCAGGAAGGTTCTATCTCATTTACCAAAGGTTCAGTTTCGGAATTTTCCTAGAATATTGATGGGGTCATTAGGCGGTAATGCCGCATTCGTTCAAAGACTGTACTGTTCAGTTTAACAATTTTTTTCACAGCATTAAGTTAAGCTAAGTTTGTACCACAACTTTAAAATGCCGCGCCGTCGGGCCGCAAAACTTTTGAGGCATTTGAGACCATCCGTCGTGCATTGCAAAATCACGAAAATGTTCCAGCGAGTTTGTTCAAATCTTTAAATCAGTGCGAGGTATTTTTTGAAAACGTGTATTTTTAAATGCAAAGTGCAACCAAAAATTACAGACTTCTTTAAGAACCCTTAAGTCCACATCTGATGTGTTCGTAAGTACATACCTAATGTTTCTGTGCGGCTTTTATGCTCCTTTGTACATTATGTATAATAGCTTATGCGTTTAATCATATATAATGTACGTTTATGTTACATATTATGCACATAGATATGTAGCTATGTGTCTTCTTAAAGTCACACTTCTTCTTCTTCTTTCGGCTTCTAAATCCCGAAGGATTATAGCCCCTTCTGACGAAGGATACACGATCCTGGTTCGAGGTGGATCACTCCTCTATTTTCACGTTTTCAAAGCTTGTTACTGGACTTGGCGTTCTCAGTGATTTTATTCCATACCTTCCTATCTTTACATGCACCCCTCCAGTTTCTGATCCCCATTGCCACTATATCTGCCATTACCATGTCCCACCATCTAATTCGAGGTCTGCCCCTTCTGTTTCCAATGGGTTTCCACTCCGTAATTTGTTTTATGGGGTCATCAGGGCTGCTCCTCATGATGTGACCTAGCCATTTTAATCGCTGCGCTTTTATGAACCGTACTATGTCTTCCCCTTTAATTTCTTTATCTATTTCGTGGTTCATCATTTGTCTTGATTCATTATCTTGCATTTTAACTGGGCCTAGTATTATTCTCAGGATTTTCCTTTCGAAACACCTCAATTCTTCTTCTTCTTTCTTTGTTAGTGCAATTGTTTCAGCTGCATAGGTTACAATTGGTCTTATCAGTGTTTTGTAAATTTTAATTTTAGTGGCCTTACTGAAGTTTTTACTTTTAAGAAGTGGTTTATTAATGAAATAAGCTTTGTTTCCCTTTTGAATGCGATCTTTCACTTTTCCTTCTCCACGTATGCTGATCATTGTGCCTAGATAGTTAAATGTGTCTGTGACTTCAAAACTGTAACTTCCTACTTGTAGTGCATTTCCTATGTTTTCTTTATTTCTTTTGAGCTGCATGTACTTGGTTTTGTTTTCGTTGATGTTTAGACCAAACTTTTTTGCCTCCTTATCTATGCTGTCGATTTTTTCTCTTAGTTCATTTCTGGACAGGGCAATTATTGTTAAATCGTCTGCATATGCTATTGCTTGTGCTCCTCGACTAATTATTGTACCTTGTAAGTCTGCTTTTCTGACTATACCTTCAAGCACTAGGTTAAATAATGTGGCTGATACTATATCTCCTTGCTTTACCCCCATATTTATCTCGAATTTATCTGTATATGCTCCTTCTACTTGTACAACTGCTTCTGTGATTTTCAGTGTCATTCTGACTAAATTTACTAGTTTCCTTGGGATACCAAGGTCTTCCAGCACTTCCTGCATTCTTTGCCTATCTACAGAGTCAAAGGCGGTTTTAAAATCGATAAATACGAGGTATAAGTCTATGTCGAATTCTGTTGCTTTCTCCAAAATTTGTTGCATTATGTGGATAGCATTGGTGGTTGATCGACCTGGTCTGAATCCTTGTTGGTAGTTACCTGTGATTCGTTCTGCATATAACTTGAGTCTGTTGTTCAAAATTCTTGAGAATATTTTATATGTCGTGTTCAATAAGGTTATACCTCTGTAGTTTGCGCAGTCCCCTTTGTCACCTTTTTTGTATAGAGGGATTATTACTCCGTTATTCCAATCTTTCGGCATCTCCTCTTGTTCCCATACTTCTAATATCAGGGAGTGGATCTGTTTGTGTAGTTCTTTACCTCCGTGTTTTAGTAGTTCAGCGACAATGTCATCACTTCCTGGTGCCTTGTTGTTTTTTGTGCTGTTAATAGCGCTCTGAACTTCTTCTAGAGTTGGTTTACTTATGATTTCTTCTTCGTCATCGCCGTTTTCTTTTGGGTTTACATTTTCGTTTTTTTGTTGGTTATCTGTACTTAGTAGACTGTGATAGTATTCTTTCCATATTCCTTTCACTTCGCTTTCTTCATACATCATTTTTCCCTCTGTATTTTTCATCCCTCTTGATTTCACAGTTGGTTTGTATTTTGTTCTTTTTATTCCGCTGTAGAAAAGTCTGATGTTGTGTTTTTGTTTGTATCTTTCTATCTCTTCTAATTTCCTGTTTATCCATTCCTTCTTCTTTTGCTTACATAGTTTGGTTGTTATGTTTCTCTCGTCTTTATACCGATCTTGGTCTACTTTTTCTCTTGTATTCAACCACTTCATTCTTGCTGTATTCTTCTTTTCCGTTGCTTCTCTACACTGTTGATCGTACCATTCTTTTGTTAACTTTTCTGATTTCTTAAAGCCAATAGTTTTTTTGGCTTTTTCTATAATGTTCATTTTTAATTGGTTCCATTGTAAATCTATTTCTGTTGTTTTTCTTGGTTCTGTCCTTTGTAAAAATTGCTCTGAATATTCCTCTCTTGTTTTTTCTTCTTGTAGCTTTGCTGTGTTCCATTTTCTTTTTCGCCACTTTTTTTCGGGTTCTCTTACTAAATTTCCTACATTCATCTCTGCTATGACTAAATAATGATCGGTATCAGCATTTGCCCCTCGGTAGGTTCTTGCATCCTTGATCAACTGCATTTTATTCTTTGGTACCAAGATATGATCTATCTGGTTCTCCACTCTTCCTGCTGGATGTCTCCATGTTACTTTGTGGTGTCTACGGTGTTCAAATTTAGTTGTAATAACAAAGAGATTTAATGCTGCTGCTAGGTGACACATTCTATATCCGTTATCGTTTGTGATTTCGTGTGCTGTATTTTTTCCGCATACTTCTTTCAGGTGGTCTTCTTTTCCTACTTGGGCATTAAAGTCCCCCATCAATATTATTTTGCCTTGATTGGTAGTTTCTTCACAGATTCTTTGTAATTCTTCATAGAAGCTCTCTTTTTCATCTTCATCACTTGCCTCCGTTGGGGCATATACATTCACGAATGTTAAACACGTTTTCTTTGTTTTTACTCTTAATTTTGCTAATCGTCCACTTATTGGTATGAAATCAAGTATTCTCTGTTTGATTTTTTTTGTTATAAAGAATGCTACTCCATTGCTGCCTTGTTTTTCTTCACCGCTATATAGGACACTATATTTTTCTTGATCTATTTCACCTTTTCCACTCCACCTTACCTCCTGTACTGCAGTTATGTCTATGTTGTATTTTTCTATCTCTTCTGCTACTGTCTGCATTTTCCCGGCCTCAAGCATTGTTTTTATATTCCATGTTGCTAGCTTCATTTGATTTTTGTTTCGCTTCTTCTTACACTCTTTTTGTTTCTTTTTAGCGTTACGTACAATTTCTGTTTGTGTATTGTTTAACTCATTTTCCGTGTTCATTGTTACTTTTAGTTTACTTTTACTTTTATTTGTGTTTTCTTTTTGTTTATTATTTGCATTATTTTCCTTACTCATTGTCCTTTTCATTGCTTGTGTCGTCATAACTCCTTTTTGTTTTCCCTTCTTCAGTTTTTTGGTTTTAATTCTTTACTCGTGTGGTCCCACACATACAGTTTTCCCCCAACTTCTAGTTTTTGGTATCCTATTTTGCTTATGTAGCCTTTTTCTCTCTCTTCTTTTGCCTTTTCTCTAATCGCCATCTGTATTTTCCGTTCCATTAGTGTCATGTCGTTTTCAATGTATATCTTGATACCTTTCAGCTTATTTTTATTTTCCATTATAGCCTTTTTCTGATTCCATTCGCTCAGTTCTACTAATATTGTTTGTTTTCCCTCTATTCTTCCAACGCTATATGCTGCTTTAATCTCTGGAGTTACTCCCAATTTTTCTTGCATAAAATCCTCCACTCCTTTCTTCATGTCTTCACTTCGCATTTGTGTCCCTTTTATGACGATGTTGTTTCTCCTCTTTGCTTTTTCCTGATTCTCAGTTTTCTCTTCTAGTGCTGCTATTCTTTTGATTAGTTGATTCCTTTCTCTTTCCCAGTTTGTTTCTTTGCGTATCATTTCTTCTTTCAGTCTTCGTATTTCCTCGTTGTTTTTCTTTAATTCTTCTTTCATCTTTCCCATTTCATCGTTATGCTTCCTCAGTTCCTGGTTGTTTATATTTATTTCCTTTTTCAGGTCGGCGTTCATGGCTATTATTAACTGTTTTAGTTCTTCCATATCTCCGTCTTCTATTTTATTTTCTTTTTTTGATCGTTCTGGTCTGGATTCTTGTTTTCTTTCTTCGTTGATTTTTGTTTCTTCCTTATTTTCTAGATTTTTAATCGGCGATCTTATTGTTACCTTGCTTCTCTGGAATACCTCGTCTTGATATTTTGAGTTTGTGTCTTCTTCGTTATTGCTTGTTTCTCTTTTTTCTTCTCTTTTTCTTTTAAAAAACTCGGTAAGTTGCCCTACACTGCTCGCCCGTTGCCGTTGTGTAACTTGCCGGTTTTTATTCATCTGTTTATATTGTTCTTATTTCATTTGTACACGCTCCGTATTCCACTTGCAATAGTAATTAATATTTAAATCGCGTGTTGTTAAAATAATATCTCACTGCTGTTGACCTTCCCGTGTTTTTGTTTATTTTAAATTTATCGCCCGTCCCAGCCGCGCAGCTGGCGTACGATGACGCTGCGTATTTCGCCGCTCTGCTTGTGTTCCGGCAATATCGCGCACTTCTCCTTTACTTTGTTGCACTTATATCTTCGCCTTACTTCTGTATTTTTGTCACTTTTACCGCACTGTTTTTCCTATTTTCGCTGTACTACTTTGACATCGAATGTTTCACGTTTTCACCTTCAAATTCACTAATTTGTCGCTGCCGCGTACGCACATCCGTCACTCGCCAAATCCGAAGTCACACTTACATTCGCAATATTTGTGTTGAGAACTTCTGGCTATGCTTTACGCAAACTTAGGCTACAAATTCCTATAAGTTTTACATCTTTCCTGTACTGAATTCTTATAGAAGTGGGTGTGGTTTTGTAAAAGCAAAAACTTTTAAATTTACATCTTCTTGGCAGCTCATTGGTTCTTCATCAGTTTCAACACATCTTTTTCTTATTGAATACCATGGGATGTTCTTTCCTCTTCAGCTTCTGAATAATCTGATTTGTTAAATTCATCGAAATCCAAGTAAGTAGGATTCTCTAATTTATAATCAGATACTAACTCCTCTTCTGCTAGTTCTGTTAAATAACGCCGAAGTATAGTTTTAAAATAACTAACATAATACCAGGTGACTAAAATGATTGTGATTTTATTTCATAGGTTGGCACTGTTTATGTTGGTGGCACTGTAACTCTATGCCAAATTCAATGTTTGCAGGTTAGGTTTTGCGTCATTCTGTGTCAAAACTGAAGCAAAACCTAACCTGCTAACCTCGAATTTGACATAGACTTACAGTGCCATCCACATAAACAGTGCTAACCTAAGAAAAAAAATCACAATCATTTATAGTCACCCGGTACATGTAACATGAATTGGTTAGAATAGACCGTTTGGAAAATGCTGCAGTACCAACACAGACACAACAATTCTGACCGAGAATTAGCTTGTACAAATGCATAATGTAGTAGACGCACTTAGCATGTCAACAGCATTGCAGAAGAGTTGACATGGATATGCAAGGTTTTTCTTTCTTAATTTTTTCTAAGTTGATTAATGAATGCAAAAGATGAAGACATTTCGAATAGTAATTTGTACACCAAGGCACTGAAGTTTAACGCTTTATCACGAATGTGGATTAAGTTGCCAAGGCCGGTGGGCCAAGGCAAATAAGCACAATGAGGGATAAAAAGGAGCTTCAGTGCCACGATGTACATTGTTTTTTTTTTTATCGATAAATCGTGAAATGACATTTTAACCAACTTTTTTAGGTTATATTGATGTCGGTTGACGTTTATCTGTTGCCCCGCCACCTACAAACACTCATAAAAATATGGACTACTTCACTGCCGATTTCGACGTCTTCACTGCCGATTTAAAAAAAGATCAGTTATATCTACTAAACAGTGAAGTGAATAACAAAAATATGAATTAAAGAATAAAATCAAACCCATAAACTGTACTTGCTTCCCACTTAATCATTTCTCTAACTCCTGTATTTTCAAAAACTATAGTGAAATCTAAATTCATATCAAAATCTTAAATAGTGAATTTTATATACATAACATTTGGAATACGTAATCAAAAAGATATTTTAAGAATATACAATTTCTTATATAATATAAATTAAAAAATGAGTCATCTTGATTTTATTAAAATTATCAAATAAAATGTGTTGTTCTACAGTTTTAAGCCCGTATCAAGATGACTTAACAGAATCAGTGATAACTCTTTAATTATTCTTTTTCTGAATGAAGTGTAATATTTGGTTATGTAGTATCATGCCACTTATAATGTAGTAGGCGAAGAAAATAATCATTCATATCAATTTACCTACAAATCCTGTAAATTGAGCAGCCGTACTGCTAGCATTGGATGCTATCTCAAAACCTTTAGTCACAGTAGGTGAAATAGGAGTTGCTTCAGAAGCAGGAGTTAAATTATCAATAAGTTTTGGTGTTCCATAGTTTAGCAATAGACCAGTCTTATGTGCACCAGTAACTAGACCTTTCGATATATAATAAGCACCTACAAATATATTAAATACACTATAAAATAACATACTTCACATTTTTATAACTTACCATTTACAATTCCATTTGAAATGACTTGGCTTAAACCAGGGGCAGGTTCTACCACCGCTCTGCGAGTACGAGTCAATGACGGTGCTTCCTTTTGACTAATAACACCGTGTAAAATGTTCTCCAGCAGTTCATATACGGACGCATCTGCATCGGGTGGCAAAATAATTCCAACTGAAGAACCTACAACGTTCAAAGCAGGAAATTTACACTTCTGTGCAGATAAGCGACTGTTTCTGATGATGCCACTCATTTACTATCTAATTAATAATTAATAATCTTACCTGGAATCTGCGAATGCACATCAGGTAAGATAAATGCACCGTAATCAGTTCTGTAGCAAGGAGATACTCCAGGAACAAGCGGATAAATCCACTCGCCAATTTGTAGAAACACTCGCCTGGGTGTATTTTCGTTGCCTTAAAATAAATTTTACATAAACACTACTGTGTACCTACTGAATTCGTTATCAGGAAAATTTATGAGTTGGGGGAAGTTTTACTCTTGATACCATTTCATTTACATCTTACAAATCACTGTTGGAATTTAACCTTTCCAAAGGGAATAAAATGTAATTGAGAAACAGAAATAGTATTAATGCTATTATAATTAGGATAGCAAGCAACTGATACTGATGTAACTAGCTAATATCTCGATAATTATTTAATTAAAATTCGAGGAATTTCTTACACTATTTTTAACAAGCGTGTTTATACTGAGAAGGAAACCTGAAGTCTGGCAAGCCTGTGGTGGTGGTTTTAGCCCCCTTGCGTCCTTGAAGGAAGAAAAAAAATTATTAAAGTTGACACCAAGAAGACTGTACTAAGAAGAAATAACTCGCGTTTCGAAGCGGACTGCTAAAAGTTGACAAATATGGCGGTCGTCGTGTACTATACATTCATAAAACTCGTGAACTGTCAATGTAAAATATTTGCTGAGTGTAACTGGAAATTGCAGTTTTTACAGACCATGTTTTAACAATTAATAACACACTTGAAATACACTCCATTTGATTAACAACCGAAACTGACTTTTAACCGCAATTACAGGTTAATTTAGCTCGCTTCCAACTCTCGAACGGTAGCGAAAACAAACGTAAATAACCGAAGCAAGTACATGTTGTCGACAGCGCCGCGACGGCTATCCCCGGCATAGGGGCCGCTTTTATGTCCAGCCATCATAGCAAGTTATGTCTCATTAGTATAGTCTTCTTGGTTGACACAAAACCTATGAATATATTGGTAACACGGTAAGTCTATGTCAAATTCGAGGTTAGCAGGTTAGGTTAGGCATCGACATATAGAAATGGACCGCTAGTCAGAGCTGCGCGAGCCAAACGGGATAGAAAGAGAACGCATATGACTTGAGAACGCTCTGTCCTTGTTGGCGCTCAGTAGCGTACGGCGCGACCGCCCTGTCGCTGTGACGTCATTTTCTGTCGGCCAATAGAAGACCGGCAGGAAAAGGAACATTTTCTGTCGGCCAATAGGAGGCCGGCAGGAAAAGAAAAGAGTTCTTAAAGTGTTCTCTTTCTCTTTCTAACGCAAAGACTTGCGCAGTCGTCCATTAGCGGTCCATTTCTATATGTCGATGAGGTTAGGTTCTGATAACCTCGAATTTGACATAGACTTACAGTGCCACCAACATATTATTCATACGTTTGAATTTCCACAGTCCGCTGAGGATCAGTTTTTTGGATCTCTCACTTACTGTAAATGGTAAAGTTTATTATGCAACGTATGATATGTTTAGCTTTACCATAGCAAAGCGCCAGACTTGTTATTATACTTTTTTCTTATTATTTTTTTCCATCCTACAAGGATGCAAGGGGGCCAAAACCACCACCGCAGGCTTGCCAGACTTTGGGTTTCTTTCTCAGTATATTCTATGGGACCTTCAATAACAGTTACCCGCTTGTTAAAAATACTGTAAGCAAACCCGTTGCTGGCTCTTGGACTAGAAGAGAATCAGCGAAATCAGCAACTCCACTGTTGCCAGTGAGCATCTTTACGATTAAGAACTATTTAATATTATTAGGTGAAATTTCCTGTTCTTATGGAGTAAAAATATTTAAATATATTATTCCTTACATCTCATATAGTACCTTTGAAAACAAATACAGCATATTTTGTGCAATTACAAATTCTACAGATATTTTCCAGTATCTACTGATTATCGTTCAAGCGTTTCTACAGATTCAATTTTAAAACATCTCCCAACACTGGTGTGAAGGGTTTTGCACCAGTTTTTTAAACTGATATACTTGATTATACAAAATATCATCGCAAAATAGTATGGAAACCTTAAATATTTTCTAAGGTGATAGATAGTTATCGGTATCAGTCTGCAAGTTATCGGTATTGGCCAAAAAAATCCATATCGGTCTATTCCTCAGCTAGGGTTTAGATTTGGTAATTGTATTGCTCCTTTAACAGCTCATATATTGAGTAAATTTCGATTTATTGCCATAATTTATGGCACAAAACAGTTTTTCCATTTTACAGAAAATAGAAATGTGCTTAATATGTTGATTTCCAAACTTCATCTCTAAGTAACGAATAATTTTTGAACTTTGGATTTTCTATAGAAGGTAAACCACGTTCAAGTGCTCATTCAACTCAGTACCGATCTAGTAGATTGCAGTAAAAGTCTGCCTGTACACAGATTCGAACTGAGGAGTTACTTATTGCAGGCCTGGCACTCTAGCCACTGCACCACCAAAGGAAAACAAACAATATTTCTTTAAATATTTTGCAATTTATAGGTGTTTTATACCTACATAAAAATAAAAAATATTGTTAGTACTAGGAGATGAAAAACATTTGGAGAATATGGCGGACAAGGAGAACATCAGCAGAATTGTTAAACATTTCAAGTTATACATTCAATTCCTTTCGAATAATCTTCAGAATCTACAAATAGTGTTCAGTTTAAAGAGTGTGGCCTTTTGGTACATATTCTTTGTGAAGCAAATGATCTAATCAACATTGTCTTAATTTTTGGCAATTATTATTCATATCTTAATGACCATTTTGAAATCAACTAAATCATCCAAAACTTTGCAACATGGTGAAAGTCAATCCTATAACTACGAGGGCGCGATGATAATTAGTTAGCCTCCACATATTTTCTTTCTTTCTCCAGTATTCTATGTACCCTCACGGATGTTGGATATTGGTGGATTTCTTCCATCTTTTACGGTCCTTTGTCATTTTATTCATTTCTTCTATCATTTCCCCCTTGGTTTTTCTATCCTTTCTATGCATTTTACCCAGGTGCGTCTCGGTCTTCCTCTTTTACGTTTCTTCGTTCCTTTCCATTACTTTTTTCGGTAGTCTGTTTCTATCTAATCTTTGTAGATATCCATACCATTCTAATTGCTTCTTCTCACTTTTTTGTGTTATCGTTTGTTGTTTCAGTTTTCCTATGATTTCTTCATTTCTAATGTGGTCCAGCTTGGTTTTCTCTGCTATCTTTCTAAAGTATTTCATTTCTGCTGCTATCAGTTTTAGTTTGTGTTTATGTTGTAGTGTCCAGGTGTCACTTCCATATAGAATCGTTGGAATCACTATTGCATTATATATATTTAGCTTGGTTTTTTCACTTATTTCCCTTTTTCCGAAAATTGTCTTATTTATTGTGTAGTACTATATATTGTTTGCCTTCTTAATTTTGTTCTTTATTTCAAGGTCTATTTTCCCATCGTTTTCTATAATAACTCCTAAGTATTCCATTGTGGTCACTTCTTCTATTGGTAGCTTTTTAAACAGTATTCTGCTCTGTTCTTGCTCTCTTTTTTTATTTTTCTACATTAACTTCCATTTTCAGTTTTTCTATTTCTTGGTTGAGATGTAAGCTTGGATGTTTTATGTTTTTCATTCTACCATCAAACTTTAGCAGTTCCTATTTCCTTTTTTACATGTGTTAGGCTGCTAAAACCTAGCGCCACAACCCTCCTCTTTTATCCGGGCTTGGGACCGGCAACAGTGTTGATGAGCTATTCAATCCATCTATTTCTTCTGTTCATATATTTACCAACTTTTGTATTTTATTATTTTTATCTGATATAAGCAATAAATCATCTACGTATAACAGGCTATCTATTTTGATTGGTATCATATTCCTATGTCCCACTGTAGTCCGCAGTTTCTCCGTTCTTTGTCTTGTGTTTTTAATTAGTCTGTCCACTACTATTATAAACAAGTATGGGCTTAAACTGTCTCCTTGTTTTATTTCCTTTCTAATATTAAATGGTTCTGATCTATTGCCATTTATTTGACTTTTGCTCGTGTATCTTCTTGTATCGAGTTTGAGATATGTATTAGTTTCTTCGGTGTGCCTATTAGTTTCAAACAGTTTTCTATTGTATTAAACCGAAAGCTGGCCTTAAATCAATAAATGTAAGGATAAGTTCTTCACCCATTTTGATTCTTCTTTCTATCAGTTGTCTTATTATGTACTATACTAGCAACCAGTGAGACAAAAGTCTCATTTAATAAAACAAAAAAGACCGTTTTTCAAATAGAACAGCGTCCCGGACGGACCAGCGTCCCGGACGGACGGAAATCACGTGATTTCTCGAAAACCGGAAGTGTCACGTGACTGAAATTCGGTTCCTGACCTGACATGACCATTCCAAACATATAACTTTCATAACTTTTTTCTCTATCTCTTACGGTTTGGCTGCTGAAACAGCGTCCCGGACAGACAAAACCGCGTCCCGGACAGACAAGTCTATTAGATAAAGGATATTGTCTGTTTTCTGCCTTTTCTCTCTAAATGCTGTTTGCTCATCTTCTAGCTTATTTTTTATGTGCATCTTTAGTTTATTTTCTATTATTTTTGTATATATTTTGTATGTCACGTGTGATAGGCACATTGGTCTATAGTTATTGCATTGACTCTTCGTCTTTTTTGAGTATAGGCATTATCAGATTGTTTTTCTATTCCTTAGGTATCGTGTTTCTTTCCCACACTTCAGCTATTATTTTGTGTAGCTATGTTATTCCTTTATTTCCCATGTATTTAATTATTTCTGGGTCCACCTTGTCTCCTCCACTTGCTTTGCCTATTTTAATGTTTACTATTGCCTCTTCCATTACTTTTATATCGATTTTATTGTTCTCTTCTTCTTGTTGTATGAGTATATTTACTTTCACTAGCTGTATTTTGTCATGTTCGTCTACGTCAAATTTTTGACTATAGTGACTTCTCCATACTTCCTTTTTTTCCGGGATATTTATTTTGATTATGTTGTTTTTATCTCTTACGCCTGAATCTGCCGGCTTTCTTGTTCCTCTTAGTCCTTTAATTGTATTCCAGAATTTTTGACTGTTATTTCTATAACCTTCATTTAGTTAGGTTCCAAAGTCCTCCCATGTTTTTTGTTTGGCTTTTTTCACTATTTCTTTTGCTTCCCTTCGCTTTTTATCGTAGGTTCCCTTGTCTTCTAGATCCTTCGCGTATACGTATTTTTTTCATGCTTGTTTTTTGTCTGGCACTGCAACTTTGACTTCCTCTGTCCACCATCTAGTTCTTTTCCTTCCAGTATTTGTCTTTCTGTATCCACATACTTCCTTTGCCGAGCTAATTACTATTTCTTTTAGTGATTGCCATCTGTCTTCCAATGTCCAATTTCTATTTACAGCTTGTTTATTTTTGTCTCTATTAGCTTTCTATATTTGTTTTCGTCTTTTGTTAGTTTATTATATTTATTCGAGTATAATGTTTTATCTTTTCTGTGGTTGGTGTGACGTTTTTTAGTGTTCCACTTTTATTTCTTTTATGTCTTCCTCCATTTCTGTTGTGTATACTATGTAATCTATGATACTACTTGCTTGTTTTTCTTATGCGATGAAGGTAAGTCTGTCTTCTTGTTTTTGCTTCCAGAAAGAGTTTCCAATTTTTAGCTCATTTGCTATACAGAATTGTAGCATTTTATTTCCATTCCTATTTATTTCGCTTTCTCAATATGGTTCTCTGTAGCCTAGTCCCTTATGTATGTCTGTACCTATTCTGGCATTCCAATCTCCCATTATAATTTTGTTGCGTTCCTCCCTCACTTGATATAATGTATTCGGTAGATATTCATATAATTCTGTCATTGCATTTTCTTCAGTTCCTTTTACTGGGCTGTAGATTTGGACTATGCTTATTTCTTCTCCCATATCTACTGTTATGACTATAATCCTTGATGTGACTATAATCCTTGATGATATTAGGTCATATTTAGTTATCCTTTTGTTAGCCTCTTCTGTTACTATTATGTCCAATCCTTCCTTTGTTCTCCCTCCTGGATCTATTCCTGAGTAGTATAAACTATTGATATGTAATGTCACAATTACAATTCGCCCCACGTTGGGATCAACTTAAATCTGTTATGCTCCACCTTCCTTTACTGATGTTGTTTAGTTTATTTAATTTAACTAGCTCGGGTGGAATAAATACTATATAAGCTTGTATGGTATTATTTTTAGATTGAAACAAATTTCTGTTTAGATGAATTTATTGAAAATATATGCCCTTTTATATAAATTATTGATTATTGAGTTTATTAATTTTGCTAGCTCCAGTAGAACAACCACTCTCAAATCAGATTAGGTTCATGCATTATCAAAATGTATTACTTGATAGTTGATTAATACAACAAAAATGACTTCAAAAAATATGACAGTTCTATAACTGTTAATGTCAAAAATTATGAATGTAAAGTCAATCGAAATCATATTTGTTGCAATTCTTATCATTTTAAAAACATAAAAATGTAAGATCCACCACCAGTGACTGCAATGCCTTTTATCCAAATCTTACAAGATACTTATAACTTCCAACAAGAAGCTCGATGAGATCAACCATCAGTGACTGCAATGCCCTTTATTCAATTCAGGTGTAACCAAGCAACAATAAACTCAGTACAGCATCCTCCAATCCAATTCAGGTGTAAATGTCGACAATGAAACGCAGACTTCCCATTACCAATTCCAGAAAAAACTATTTTGTAGATTGCCGCAGTTCAATTTCTCCTTGTACTACTACCGTTCAATTCCTTCTCCAATTAGTCCATTATACCATTTGTTTTACAAATTCACTTTTTCTTCATCTCGTTAATTTACTATTTAGTAACCCCTTTTATATGCCAATTAGATAAATAAAATCATTTCATAAAAGGGTTTTTATTATCAAATTTTGCTTTTTATCATAAATACGTTTACATTTTAGAATCAAAAATTTTGTTATTAAAAATTACAATTCATTAATACTAATTTATCAATTTTTTTTAAAATTAACACTCCTAGATTACTTATTAGTACAATTTATTTATATTTGACATTTTAAATGACTTTTTCAAGTAATTATTATTCAACTTGCTTTTCACCTTAATTCAAGCTATCTTATAGCTTATTCTGATTGTTATTTAATATTAATTATGACTTGAGCTCTGATATTACCAAACAACTACCTATCCTTACTAATTCAAACATTATTTAATTTATGTTAGAACCTTTCTGTAAAAATCTTAATTGTATTACTGGATTTGAAGTTTATAATTTATTAAATAAATTTTGAATAATTATGCTGTTCTTTTTACTATTTAAATTCATCTTTGTACGTTTTAATAATTAGGTATTTATTATTCTATAAATAATCTCATACCTAGGGATTAACTTTCACAAATAAACTAGCAGTCTTGAGATGCTACAACAACATAATATATAAACTATAAGCAGTGAATCCTTTGCTAACGTCTTGGACCAATTGCACCAAAATATTCAACAAAAAGCGGCCAGGTTTAGCGCATAAAAACCATTTTTTACCAGGAAAATGCACGTTCTCACACTACAGTTACTGCAATGGGTCAAGTCATCGAATTAAAGCACGACTTGCTTCCGCATCCACCTTATTCACTCTATTTGACTCCCTCGGACTTCGACATTCCTTAAGCTCAAAATTTTCCTCGGTGGATACAAATTTTCAACTGTTGAAAAGGCCAAGGCTACTGTTGGCGCCTATTTGCAGAACTTGAGTAAAGCACTATTCGTCATAGATTCAAAGCCTTAGAGCATCGCTGGACAAAATGTATTGAACATCTAAAAGGCTATGTTAAAAAATAAAAATAATTTTGAAAAAATAAAACCGGTCTTTCATTGTTAAGCTAACCAATTATCATCCCGCGCTCGTAGATTTAACCCTCCTATTGGTCAATTGATGTTCTTTTCAAGTTTAAAGCTAAATATACATAACTATACTCAACAGTTTTATTTGTTATTCACTATTTACTCTGTGTATAATATATCACTTAACTGAAAATAAGTACAGATGGAATGTATTATTTCATATCCTAATCATATACCTATATTGATTTTAGTATGTTTGTTTGCATAATCATATTATTCTAGGATTTTATTGATTTTTACCTCAATATCTTCTAAACGGTCTTCGTATTAAAATCTAATAAATAGTTTCATAATTAAAATTGAATACATTACCTGGAATAACTGCAATATTTAAAGTTTCAGGTTCTGAGGTTTGAGACACGGTTCCATCAGAAGAAATAAAATATAACCGGACATTATCATGCGAATAAATTATTTCAGCAGGTGTATCTGTCATGTCAACCGGTAGATCATTAAGTGCAGCAGCCAGGTCTGTGTAAGTACGAGGAATACTATCTGATGAAGTGCTAGATGTTGCTTCTTCGTATGAAGGTGGAGGTTCTTGAGGAATAAAGTTTGGTGCTGATGTGATGGAATTTATCCTCATTAATACTTCCGCTCGTGTTTTTTTCATTTTTTGTATCATTACGCAGGCACGTTCCCATGTGAAATCTGGATCTTCTGGACACGTTACTCGGGTATCAAGGGCTTTATCTATCAGTAAAATGCCTTCTTTATATTTTTCAATGGCCTGTAATAAAAAAAAAGTTTATAACCATATTTAGAATAATATATATACAAGGGGACGTTTTTATATTCCCGGGTGAGGTACCTTCTTGTTTAGCTACATATTCTCTATTTAACATTTTCAATATGTCTTCGAACATTGCATACCAATTTTTAAAACAATTGCCAATTGCCCAATTTATACTGTAGTTTTTTAATTAAGTTTGGTGAAGTCACACTAAAAAGGCAATATGAATAAATGGAATATCTTGGCCTTACACGAAAATAGGGTACTGCAGCTTTAAGAAATTAGACCATACTGTTTACAATCTAGATCCAATCTCGTCTGATTATTTTTACAAGAAATTTTAAAATAGACCTCTGAAGAAACAGGTTGAGAGACGATTACAAACTCACAACAGCTGTAGAGGGTCATTTAATCACAAAATCAAAAGATTATTTTTATGAAGGTTTACAGTTGTTATTAAAGCGTTCTAATACTTGCACACTATGCAATGGGACTATGGCAAAAAAAATTTCGGTAAAATATCTGTGTTTTCATGCTTATTCCGAAAATATAAAAACGTCCCCTCGTAATATATGTATAATACAGAAATTAGTATTTGTTTGCATATATTGTAATCTAAGTTGCTTTTACAGGTAAACTACCATTAAGCCACCAGATGTTAACATTTTGTTTAAGTTTTCTAACATGCTGTTGCTCTTATTAAAGTAATGTGATAACGTGAAGCGTTTTCTTTCGACGTCTATTTTGAGACTTCCACAGGACCGAGTTCGATAATTCTTTTTTTAAATGAAAGCCGTTACCTTGTAGATGTGCACAAAAGTTCTAAATTGAAAGTAAATTGATAATTTTTAGAGAAAAATCATCATATTGTAGCTCTCAAGTGGTTGCAGCCGGCCATGCAGAGTAAGCCAAGTATATTCTCGCAGTCAGCCTGCGGCGTTCTGCTGATTTTTGCAATGGACTACTGTAACTACTAAATGTTTATTTGAAATCAACGGTCTGCTGATTCGTGAGACAAACGTCAAAATACATGTAAAATGACAGTTAAAGAAAATCGGTATTGCTCAGATGCTGTAAGGTGTTTTTTCTGCTTATTATAACTATGTGGATGTGCTTATTTACACACTGGTTCATTGCTTTCTCCATACGTATATTGTTAAAACGTCTTTCGACGTTGTCCGACACCTGTTCTTCATACTCTTCCATCCTCACAGTTTCTTTCATGTAAGTTGCATTCAGTCATCGCTTTTGTAATCTATTATTTCAAAATTCTATTCGGCCTTCCCATTTTCTCTGTGCTCCTAGCATGTGCGATAACAATTAATAAATCACAAAGACAAACTTTGGATAACGTAGGTGTAGAAAATCCAACAGCATAAGCTGAAAGAATTAGAATTATACAGAGAACTAAATTACTTAACAGGAAAGGTGCAAAGGTCTACAAACAGGGGAAAAAACAAAAGAATAATTACTTACACGCTAGAGGAACTGAAACGACTAGCAAAAACAGTAAAAGGAAAGAACGAAGCAAATAGATGGCGTGAAAGAATCGAAAAATTAGGGCTGAGAACAAGAATAGAGAAAAGAGAATATTGGGACGGGAAAACTACAACCCAGGCTAAAAGACAAAACTTAACAATTGCATCATGGAACGTACAAGGACTAAATAGGGAAGGAAAATTAAGACAACTAGTAGATGAAGCCAAAAGATACAAAATAGACATTTTAGGAGTGCAAGAAACAAACATCAAAGGAGAAACCAATATTAAGATAAAAGACTATGTTTGGGTAAATGGAGGTGGAGAAGGAAATAGTTATGGAACAGGCTTTCTAATAAATGAAAATGTCAAAGATAAAATTATAGATTGGAAAATAGTAAATGAAAGAATAAGCGTATTGAGATTAAGAGGAATATAGAGAAAAATTAGTATAGTCAACACATACGCACCAACAGAGGTGGAATCTGAACTGAAGGAGAAATTTTACGATCAGTTAGAACACACAATCAGCAAAATACCAAAATATGATATAATCCTAATAATAGGAGATCAGAACGCAAAAATAGGGAAAGAAAGACAAATAGAATCAATAGCAGGAAAAGAAAGTCTCCACGAAAAAACAAATGACAATGGTGACCGCCTAGCAAATTTTGCTGCAAGAAACAACCTGATAATTAAGAGTACAATGAAAAAAAGAAGAAATATCCACAAAGCAACATGGCGCAGCCCCGATGGAAACACCATGAACCAGATAGACCATGTACTTGTATCCAAAAGGCAAGCAGAATGTGTAACGCAAGTAAAATCGTGCAGAGGAGCTGAGATAGGGTCAGACCACTTTATGCAAAAAATTAAAACCGAACAGCAGAAACCACAGTATAAAAATAGAAACCAAACACCCAAAAAAAGTATTGCAGAAGCCCTAAAGAAGGAGGAGACAAGAGAGAAATACATAAAAACACTAGAACAAAGCCTAAAAAAAATGAATACTGAAAAAGAGATAGAAGATGAATGGCTACAGATAAAAACGACAATATTAGAGTGCATGGAAAAAATTGCGGACACAGAAGAAATGAAAAAAGAGGACTGGTTTGACCGAGAATGTAAAGAAACAATCGAGGAAAGCAAAGCAGCAAAACTACAATGGCTACAACAGCAAACACAAGAGTCGGAAAGCCATTACAAGAAACTGAGAAACAAAGTAAAAACAGTTTGCAGAAAAAAGAAAAGAGAAAACATAAATGAAAAAATAAAAGAATTGGAGGACTCATACAACAAAAATAAAGTAAAGGAATTCTACAGAATAACACGAGAAAAAAAGGAAGGATTCCAACAGCAAACAATGGGTTTAAGAAACGAAGCAGGAGAACTGTGTATGAACGAGAATAAAATAGCAGAGATTTACCAACAATATTTTAAGAAAACCTTCAACAACGAAAAAGCTGAAACAATAAAATGGGAACAAAATACAGGAGAAGAAGTGAAATTACCGACCTGGGAAGACTTCCAACAAACAGTAAACAAAGCAAAGAACAATAGAAGTCCCGGATCAGATAATATCTCCATAGAATTAATAAAATATGGGAATGAAGACCTAGCCCAACGAATCTTCAATCTGATCAAATTAATATGGACAAAGAAAGAAATACCAAAGGAGTGGAAAACGGCACTAATAAGCCCAATCTATAAAAAAGGAAATAAACAGCACGTAGAAAACTACAGGCCAATATCTCTCCTTAACACCACATACAAAATCCTGGCATCTTTAATAAATCAAAAGGTCAGAGAAGAATCCAAAGGCAAGATAGGAGACTACCAGGCAGGCTTTAGAGAAGGGAAATCTACCATAGACCAGATCTTTATATTAAGGCAAATCCAAGAAAAATGTAGAGCAAAAAATATAAGAGTACATGCACTGTATCTAGATTTTAAGCAAGCTTTTGACAAAGTGTACAGAAAAGCAATAATAGAAGCAATGAAAGAACTACAGTACAGCCAAAATACGATAGATCTAGTGGAGATGACCTTGAGGAAAACAACTAACAAGGTAAAATATAAAGGCTACCTTTCCAACAAATTTGAAAGCAACACAGGGTTAAAACAAGGAGACCCACTTTCACCCTTCCTCTTTAACATCATTTTAGAATACATCATGAGGAAAGCCCAAATTATTACAAACCAAGATGTCTTAGGTGGTCCATACCAAATTTTAGCGTTTGCAGACGACGTAGTTATAATGTCTAGAACAAAAGAGCAATTGAAAGGCTTAGTAAAAAGTTTTGGAATAAAAGCCCAAGAAGTAGGACTCGAAATAAATACAAAAAAATCACACTACATGGTAATGGGTAACACAAAACAAAACGAAAAACAGGAACTAAATGTAACAACAACTGAAAAATTAACATTTAAAATAACGAACAGCTTGACTTACCTAGGAGTGGAAATAAACAGCGAAGGAAAACAGGAAGCAGAAATACAAAAAAGAATCCTAAGTGCATCTAAGTGCGCAGGTTCCCTAAACAACCTCATAGTTAATAAAAATATACCAAGAGCGGCAAAATTACGTTTATATAAAACAATAATTAAACCGGTACTGACATATGGCAGTGAAACGTGGGTGATAACAAACGCAGAAGAAAATAGACTACAAACGTGGGAACGTAAAATACTAAGAAGAATCTTTGGAGGAGTGAAAGAAGATCAGACGTGGCGTCGAAGGACAAACAAAGAACTATACGAGTTATTTAAAGAAGCAAACATCACCACCACGCTAAAACAAAACAGGCTGAGGTGGCTGGGCCATATAATGAGGAGAGGAAAAGAAGAACCCATACGGAAAGTATTAGAAAAGGTACCAGCAGGAAGACAAAAAGTAGGAAGGCCAAAGAAAACATGGAAGATGCAAATAGAAGAGGACCTACAAGAAGACTATTTAAAAAATTGGAAAATAGAGATCCAAGATAGGAGGACATGGAGAAAGAGAATAGAAGCCATAGGCCAAATTGGCCTGTAGCGCTGTTTTATATATATATAAGCTGAAACGCAAAGTCGTCAAGGCATTTATTATTTAATTGTAGTTGCCATGTTTCAATTTAAATAGCAACAGTTGTACGTAAATGAAAATAAATAACGAGCTTAACGTTTCATTTTCAAAGTTATTTCATATTTTTGGTGCCGAAACCCGGGAACTGGAGCTAACGTGTTTCTTCCAGTTGCAATAACGTGTAACGAGTGCAGTGAGGCCCACAACGATGAATAACGCATTGAAAAAAGCTTGTCGCACGCAATTGACCAAGCTTGTCAATCAAGCCAACGATCTTTTAACGGACGATTTCTTTGATATCAACGAAGCGATGGTGTTGATTTCACGTATAAAATCAGCAAACGAGTCTTTGAAGAAGATTAACAAAGAAGTAGCAGACGATATTCCAGCGGATCAACTGGAACAGGAGTGCGAGAAGATTGTGGAATATGAAGATAAAGCCACTACAGCGGTCGCGAGGTTGGAAATTGGTATCACCAGAGCATCAGCAGGAGTCCATCGAGATAGCAGCTGCAAAAGCGAGACCAGGAGCAACATTGACGTCCCGTCAACTGCACCAGCTCAGGGCGGTAGGACACAACCAGTTACAGTGGAATATAAAAGGGCGGTGAGATTACCTAAGTTAGAATTAATGAAATTTAATGGTGATCATCACATGTGGCCTGCCTTTTGGGAACAGTTCAATGCTGCTATACATAGCAATAACGATCTAGACGAAACTGCTAAATTCACTTATTTAAAATGTGTTTTAATTGGAAATGCTGCAATAACGATTCAAGGTTTAACATCCAACTGCTCAAGTTATAACGACGCTATTAAGCTTTTAAAGGAGCAGTATGGAAATAACGAAAAGATAGTTGACAGTTATATCCAGCAGCTATTAGCTTTAACGCCAGTTAAATCAAAAACTGATATTATTTCTTTAAGAAAGCTATATAACACTACGTCGAAGATAACACGATCGTTACAAGTGCTAGGAATGTCTCCCGATAATTACGGTGTAATGGTCAAAGCAATAGTATTGAAGGCATTGCCTTTTTCTATGAGAACCGAATTTCTTAAACGTCAGGCCACTAGCGATCATAGCGATAACGAGTCAGTTGCCGTCAGTGAGCATGAAAACATTTTCAATAATAGAGATGTTTGTTACGAACATTTAATTTCTCAACTTTTGAATTTTATAAGACTGGAGGTCGAATCTATTGAGCAAGCCAAAGTTTTAGAAGTAGAATCGAAAAATGATAAAAGTAGTAATTCAAATCATTATTTTCATAAGAAAAGAGATGATGCATGTACAGCAGCCGGTTTGTTTACATCGGCGAAAGAACAATGTGTATTTTGTAAATCATACGACCATGGTGCAGCAAACTGTAATAGCAACATTCCTTTAAACCAGAAAAAGAATATTTTGAAATTTGAAAGGCGCTGTTATCGCTGCACTAAACCGAATCATGTTTCGAAATTTTGCCGGATAAAACTACTATGTTCAAAATGCAAAGCGAGGCATGCATCATCGATGTGCGATCCTACTTATAAAAAGCAGTTACAACGCAATGAATCTATCGCTGAATCTTCTTCAGAACCGAACAGACAGTCAACTAATTTGTTAACGCAAGAGCACCTGACTAACGTATATTTACAAACAGCCTGTGCTCAAATCGTAACGGCCAGTGGCGTACCTCAAGATTTTATTAGAATGGTTTTAGATGGAGGTAGCCAATTGACCTTTATAAAAGAATGTGTATCACGGAGTTTGAATTTGCCTGTTATTGGAAGACATAAGATAGCAATTATGCCTTTTGGAAAAACTGAAATGGCTCCCGCGCGCTTATGTAAAAGAGTATATTTAACGCTGAAAGGCCAATATAATAATAATTTCATCACTATTAACGCCATAGAAGTACCGGAAATTTGTTTCGACAATTTGACTCCCCCAAAATTAGACGATCCAGCTATCCATGACTTCAGTATTAATTTCGCATTGGCTGACCAATCTTTCATTAATACCAATGTTTTGCCTGGTATATCCCTTTTAATCGGCGTAGATACGTACAGGAAAATAGTAACTGCTAACGTACAGAAAATCACAGACAGTTTAATGGGAATCGAAACTGCATTTGGTTGGACCATTCACGGAATTGATGAGGGACGTTCACGTTCTAACGAATATGCCTTCAAGGTCGGAGTTAACGTGGCGAATATTCTGCATGTTCAGTACCTTCATTAAATGATGTGCTTTTGCAAGGTGGAAACTTAGTGCCACATCTATTTCGAGTTTTAATGAACTTTAGAATTAGTTGTTTCGCACTGATTGCCGATATCGAAAAAGCATTCTTACAGACAGAACTATCTGAACGGGGTCGCAGTTCTAATAGTTTGTTATGGTACGAAACGACCGTTAATGATGCCTCTAATCTGCCGAAGATTACATGCTACCGCATGAAACGTATTACTTTTGGTGTAACATGCAGTCCATATCTGTTAGCAGTAAATCTGGATTGTGTTGTGAATATTATCAAGGACATACCCAAAACAAAACGAGGTGTGCTACAAGCAGTGCCAACAAATTTTGATCACTTGGGTTTTTTAAGTTCATTCGCCATTAAAGCTAAAATATTGTTCCAAGAAATTTGGAAAGCCAGGTTAGACAGGGATTCTTGTCTCCCTGAGAAGCTTACGAACGAATGGTTAAAATGGTGTTACGAGTTAACCACAAAGAACGATTTTACCATTGGAAGTTACTGCGGCCCAGGAGGATGTAGAAAATCCAACAGCATAAGCTGAAACGCAAAGTCGTCAAGGCATTTATTATTTAATTGTAGTTGCCATGTTTCAATTTAAATAGCAACAGTTGTACGTAAATGAAAATAAATAACGAGCTTAACGTTTCATTTTCAAAGTTATTTCATAGTAGGAATATATAATATTTGTCACAAACAGTATTTAGTCAAGTGCGAGTGGTTTTGAAAACTTAAAAATTCAAATTTTACCTGATGGATAGTGCCATATGTTAAAAATTGTCTACAAAGAAGTTTTGTAAATTGCAAAATATTTTTCAACTGGTCCACTAGCAGTTATAAAAACATAAACTTGCTACTGTTTCTATTTTAAGATTTGGTTTCTACAGGCAGTTCAATAGTTATTTTATGTGTTACGAGTTTTTGTTTTAACAATAGGGTGATTCATAAGTATGCTCATTAAATTAAATGGGTGTATGGTGACCTCAGTAGTAGAAGTACAGTTGGGGAATCAATATACATAGTTTACATCATGCAATCATTCTTCTTTTTTGCTTATCGTTTAAATAATTTCGAGGTACTTTACGTAAACTGAAGCACTTTTTAAATTTGTTTACGCTTAACGTATCAATATCCCAAATTCGTTAAAACCCCTCACCACACAAATATTTTACAACTGCTAAATACGTATTTCGACAGCCACGCTGTCATCTTCGGTAGATACGAAAAACTTTCACAGCAAAAAGGAAACGATGTACCTGTGACCATATCACCAAATCACTTCCATTTGTGATTTGGTCACGAGTATATCGTTGCCATTTTGCTGTGTAAGTTTTTCGTAGCCACCGATGATGGCAGATTGGCTGTCAAAATACGTATTTAGCAGTTGTTAAATATTTGAGTGGTGAGGGGTTTTAATGAATTTGGGATATTTTCAAGCCACAGGCTCCAGCCGTGTTTTATTAACGTATCAAACTATTGCAAATTCTACTGATATTTAATGAACTTACACTGAAAAACTAAGGTGTAAATTGTTTTGATTCTGTGACTGTACATTGGACTAAAAATTAATCACTTATGGATTTTTTTTGCATTAGTCTGGTGCAAACTTTTAGAACTACTGACTAAATAAGATGTGATTGAAATACCTAAGCAACTGCTTTTTGCTGTGCATTTTATCCAAATTTGGTCTTATCGCAACCACCTGTGCGAACTTAAGTTCATAGAAATTCATTCCAGTGACCATCAATCAGTTTAAGAAATTAAATGTATTATTAGGTGTTATAATCATCATTAGAGTATGTGCAAGTAAGTAGGCTACACAGTAGTATACACAGCTTTGCCGGCAGTTGCAAAACGTATTCCTCGCAACTTATCTTTAACTTGAGTAAACAAAAAGAAGTCATTAAGTGCTATGTCTGGGTTGTATGGCAAATGACCTATTAATGTAACATTTTGTTCACTTAAATACACTATTAGTCGAGCAGCAGTATGTGCACATTATCATGATGCAGGCTGACTTTTCCTCTTAGCCAATTTGGGCGAATGTTTTGAAGAACTTCTGGTAAGCAAACCGTAAGACGATCATTAAGCGCTAGTTGCTATGTGCCCAGTGGCCATAATTTTCTTGTTTCGACTTCGTTTACGAACATTTGTTGGAGCTGACTTGTTTTATAAATATACAAACAGCTGATTGCTGTTTTTCTTGGAATCATATGAATAAATCCAGTTTTTCCCACCTGTGACCTTATTATATACCAAATTGGTTCTGTTTCTACTATTAAGACTTTGTATGTTATGATTGTGCAACCCTTATTAATGTTCAGCTCGATAGTGTGGTCTCCAAACTTTAAAGTGTATATTGATCGGCTGAAGACGGTCCAACATAAATTTTTTTAGAATTGCAGCGACGAGACTGGGATTGCAGGACCCATTTTGCGATCACAACTATCAAGAAGTATCTATAACGGTAGAAATTTCCTCACTCGAGTCCCTGAGGAAATATTTTGATCTTTTTCTTTATAAATTAGTAAATGGACAACTAGATTGCCTCCTTCTTTTGAGTCAATTGATGTTCAAGGTGCCTTCACAGCCCTCGAGATCAGTCACCACCGTTGCCTTGTCAACTTATACGTCGTGCTACACCTTAAACAATCCTATAACCCATATATGCGCTATGTGTAATGATCTCTCATGTGATATTTTAGATCCTAGTATGAGTCACTTTTGTAACGCAGCGAGGAGTACTATTTTTGTTTTTGAGTGAACGAGCCATGTCGTCACTATCATCGGAATTAATGTTATGTTATTTTTCATTTTTTTTTTCTGTAAAGAGACTTTGAGTCCGTCAATACTTGTAATAAATAAATTAGACGATCCGTGAGAAAAGTGTTTAAGTGAGACTTTGCACAATTTGATACAATCTGATTTTTGGGCTGATTTTAAATTCTGTGGCGTCCAGTAGGCACAAATCTTCCATACATTTAAATGATTATGCACGATGTTGCTAATTGTTTTTACACCAATTTTTAGGATTGCTTGAATGGTGCGAACAGTAACATGACGTCCTTCCTCAATCATGCTTCGTACAACCTTAATGTTTTAAGTAACAAACGACTTCCGGGATTGGACCGTGTCATGATTGAGATCGAAGAACTCAACGTTTCACCCACTTTTGTAAGGGGCTTCATCAGGAGGAAAAAAGCAAAAGAGCTTTGATGATTATGCATGATGTTGCTAATTGTTTTTACACCAATTCTTAGGATTGCTTGAATGGTGCGAACAGTAACATGACGTCCTTCCTCAATCATGCTTCATACAACCTTAATGTTTTAAGTAACAAACGACTTCTGGGATTGGACCGTGTCATGATTGAGATCGACAATGGCCGTGAAAGCCTCAAAAATCATCTAACCTTAATGTTTTTATCGATAACAGAACGCTTTAGGTGACCTTGATTAAGTTCGTCCTTCAAAGATTCACGAACACTCCGAAATTTATTATACCAGCCCTTTATAATAGCTAATGAACAGGACTCATCATTGAACACCTCATTCAATTCATCAAAACGGTTTAATCTCCACTTGAAATTGTAAAAAATCACTACTCGAAAATGTTCATTATTAAATTTTATAATTTTTGGTAAAACTGATTACTACAAATGGGTATGTTTTAAGAATGCCAAATATTTTCTGGAGCTGTTGCTTGCGTTAAACTTATAAAAGGTTAGCATAAAATTTTACAATGACATTTTTCCAAATAAACATGGCCTACTACACTCACCGGCACGAAAAACGGGCCACCTAAGTTTTTTTTAGAAAAACGCAAAATTTTAGCTTTTTATAAATAAATACTTACACTATTGTCTAAAAACAAACAAAACAACTTGTTTTAATTAATTTTAAAGATTATTAACTGTTTATTTAAAGTAAAAAAACCGATTTCAAGACAAAACGAATAAAAGTCAAAAACAGAAACATTTTGGTTTCGTAGCAAAAAGGCGTTTAAACAATAAAAACACAAACATTTCTTATGCCAACAATCAGGCGAAGTTTTTCAATAGTGTATATTGCCTCCACGTGCATTAACAATGGCTCGCATTCTTCGGGGCATCCCTAAAATTAAGTGAGTAATGTCTTCCTGAGGAATAAGTTCCCATTTCTCTAAAAGTGCTTGCCGCAACTCATTCAAAGTCAAAGGAGCAGAAACACGACTTCGAATTCTTCGACCAAGCATGTCCCAAACATGTTCAATTGGATTGGCATCTGGACTTACTGCTGCCCACTCCATAACGGGGATGTTAACAACGTCCAAATATTGTTGAGTGACTCTTGCGGCGTGAGCTCTTGCATTATCATGCATCAAGAGAAAGTTATCTCCAACAAAAGCAGCATATGGAACAACAAAATCTTGAAGAATCTCATTAACATAGCGGACAGCTGTCAGGGAGCCTCCTGGAACGATGCACAACTCCTGCCGTACGTGATGGAGACGATTTCTGATTTCTACAGCTGTAGAACGACGATTTCGCAAACTTTGTAACATGATAAAGCGGTCATCATGGGCATTAGTTCATCGTCAAGGGCCAGTTCCAGGTCGTCTTGTGTTGGCGCCAGTTTCCAAAAAACATGTATGAACTCGTTGCACTGTACTTCTGGATATTCCATATTGCAAAGCCACAACTCGCTGACTTCTTCCGTCTTGAAGTAATGCAACAATAGCAACCGCTGTTTCAGGGTTAACAAATTAATCTGCGCTTTAGTTTGTGTTTGGCATTTGTTAATTTCGTCACAACAGTAAAAACAATTGAATATGCCAAGATAACTTTGCACAAATGCAATCATTTCTGCGGCCATTATTTTTACCCAAATGCAACGCATACTTAAAACCATGTAAACAAACAATTTAAAAACAAATTAAAAGCAGTTTTTTGTTACAATCGATTCTAAACAGATTAGGAAAGAAGTTAAATTTTAAAACATTAGTGTTTTTATGTTATAACTATAAAAAAAAACATCATTTACTTAAAAATTTGGGTGGCCCGTTGTTCGTACCGGTGAGTGTAGGTAAGCTCAAAGTAAAGAGAGCAGCCCTCGTATAAATGATTTTCTTCAATAGCACTCTTACGGCATTCTTCCAATGGCATATCCTAAGTAAATAAAAATGGAAACAGTTTCTTCAATTATTACATTAAATTGTTTTGTAATGACTTACTATTGTACAGAGTACCCATTTTATCATACCCTGAAGGTTTGCAAATAGGCAAAATAGGAAAGATGTCGTAGTGTGTCCCAGTATTAAAGTATTAGTAGAGTACATAAATTGAGCAACTAAATAAATGTATTGACACATTTACATGAGTTAAAGTTATTTCAAAGAGAAAATAATTTTCTATAAAACTACTAAACACTACCACAATCATAAAACCATTTATGTAAAAACTACATCTACGCAAATACCAAATATAAAGTGTATCTAATTAGTCATACAAAAAATGCACTACGGTATTCTACGCCTAAAACTAAAACCAAAACCTCACAACCGTTTTGCATTTTACGAATTATTTTTCAAAATATGTATAAGCATTTAAGGTTCGTTCAGCGCATAAAGCACCAGCCTCTACACCGCAAGGTAAATGAGGTTACAGATTATACATACATACATACAAAATTGGCAAAGTTGCACGTGCAATGTGCAGATCAATACATAGGTACGCATGATGTCCATATACTTTGGCATGCTAGGTAAAATAATACTGTCTGTTACAGTATGTTACGTTTTTCTGTTGAAAATCGAAAAAAGAAATACAATCAAAAGAACCAACTGCTTAAATGATATAAAACAATTCATATTTCAATTCGATTAACACAGCTCAGACAAGTGTTCTTTCTATAAATTTTTGCTATGATGTTGTTAAGAATGTTAACAAGTGTTAATTCTCAGCTTTGAATGGCTTTTACTAGAAAAATACAACAGATAGAAAAAATGGTTCTCAGGTTTTCGTTTTAGTTTTAGGTGTAGAATATCATAGTGCACTTTTGGTACGACCGATTAGACACACCTTGTATAAGAGATATATTTAAAACTTGTTATTTCTTTAAAATAGAAAGTGGAGGGTCAAAGGAAAATTGCAATAGCTGGTCAGACGTACATTAATCAGACCAGTCATCATCACGAGACAAACTAGTTGCTATTCAAGGTTGGTTTAAAGGTAGGTAATAATGAATTATGGAATAAATGATATACGAATAGATTTTTCCCTAGGACAGAACAAGAGTACAATGAACATTAAAGTTTACATTTGGATATTTTGACTAAATGTAAACCAGATACCAGAGCACTGCTGGGTTTATAGCTCTTTTTTTTCAATACGAACTGCTCAAACATGAATTGCTTTACCGTATTATTACTAGTTGCTACATCATTTGGCACATTTTCTAGTGAAATTCAATTCTAGGTTTGTTATTACAACACATTTGTGCTGCCAAATATTTTAAGTCTTAAACTAGCAGAATGTAACACCATGTTCAGGTATTCTGGCTTTTTAGTTACAAAAGTTGCTTAGTTTTTTATATAGCAACATGTATTATAATTATTCCTTCACAGAAGATATGCAAAATTGAAATTAAATTGTTAAGGAGACTTATACCGGGTGTCCGTTCTCAAAGTCGAACATAGGCGATTAACATTGTATTGAACGTTTTTGTCGATTCCTGCTCGCCAATTCAACCTACAGGGAAGGTAATGGTATCAATGGAAAGATAAAATTATTCCGCATCAAATGGTACCAATAACAATATTCAAGATGCGATTTTTATTTTAAAATACTAATTTAAAACTTGGGCATTTTTAAATATGCCATGCCTTGCTTTTCAAGTTCAATAGCATTTGTCAAAACAAATGATAATTAGTTGGCGTAAATCAGGTATTTTCTGTCAACGTCTGTTAAAATTATCTACAGAAAAATTAATTATTTCAATGAAGAACGAGTGAATGCACTAATGTTAATTGCCTATGTTCGACTTTGAGAATGGACACCCGGTATAGTAAAAAAAGACAAAAATTGCTAACTGGAAAGTGGCAAATGACAAATGTTACAAAAAGAAAATTTCATAAATTTACCATAACAACCATTGCCGATGAGGCAGGAGGTGTACATAGGTGAAAGTGAAAAAAGTTTAGACAGAGTGTTAACAATTTGTCTTCTGGTATTTGATTGTCTTGCAAAAATGTAAAAATATTGATCACTTTAGACTCTAATAATGACTGTACCCATATTTACTGTTAATGGGCTTTTATTATCTGACATGTTACATATATCCTTTAATGGAAAATTTGAGTAGCGATAAGATATAGCAACATGACCAATCACTAAATTTGTTTGTTCGCTAAAAAAACTGCTATATAATGTTACGGACTGTGATTTGTCATAACAGGCATTTACGATAATTGGAGCGGGGCAATTCATGCGGTGAACTCCGGTAATCAGCTGATGACCTGTCGGTAAATGTACCGTAAGGTTGATTATCGAACGCGCGACGCCCATTTTGAGAACAAAAAATGTTAGGTTATAATCTCTGAATTAAGAATATGAATTAATGTTAGGTTATGTTTTATATCTTTGTATATTTATTGTTTAATTTATAAATATGGAGGAGCAGAAAGCTAAAAAAAAGAAAAATGGTATTGTCTGCTATATTGCAGTTAGTTGATAGCGATAGCGATGATGAACTTATTGTAACCACGGTGTGTAATTTTATGAAAAAACAGCAATAATATTTCCATCCTTATCAAAAACAATTTTATTGTTTTCATCCATTATGGGTTGTAGTACCCTGCTCATTTTTTAGAACAATTTACGATATTCGTTAACCTCTTCGTGTTCTTGAAATACTTTTATAGGTTATGTTTACACATTTACCACCTCGTTTACCCGATCCATGAACGGTGTATCAGGTAGATGTATCGGATACATTAACCGCAATTATAGAACGCGATACGCTACATACAAGTGCATTATCGAACGCTGTTGGTATATACCGCGTTGGAGCGTTCCAATTATCGTAAACGCCAATTCTTTTGTATTTAAAGTATAAAGCCTTCTGTACCCCTAAAAAAATACAGGATTTTCTAATAGACTTAATTAATATTTTTTCTTAGCCTTCCAGTATGACACGATTTTTTTTGTATATGTTTGGTCGGTGGACATTGAGATTGGATTAGTTTTTTACGAGTAATTTTTTAATTATTACATTTTTACGTCAGAACGTGTTAATATCAAACATATTAGAGAGAAAAATGTATATATTTTAGGAAAAAAAGATAATAAAATAATACTAAATAAAATTGTAATCTAATTTTTTATATCAACAATTTAACTGATTTATTTAAAGCCGGTTCCAGACTACTCGTGTTGTGTATGCTCGTACACGCACTCGTGCAGTTCCCATCGGTTGTCAAAGGAAAATTATATTTATTTTGCTTGTAGTCGCACTCGCAAATGTTGCTAGCACAAGTATATACGAGTAGTCTGAGAGGTTAAGCAAGCGTTCGCGGCGAAAGTTTGCGACTGCCTGCATTCGCGAACGTTCGCGAGTAGTCTGGAACTGACTTAACTCTTATATCAAAATATAACCAAAACAACTTCTACTAACTTAATTTTAGGCCTCCAAAATGAAAACAAACACATTGCTCATATAGCAAGACAATTTGGTGGCAGTCTTTGCATATGGAGCTCATACGCTCTAACCACATACATACAAGGTGTTTCAAAATTCTTTTTTCATGGAAAAGGTGGTTAAATAGGTGTTAAACTAAACCCAAAAATGGAAACAGGGCTGGTGTATGGCTTTTCAGTATCGAGATATTCTAGTTTTTAATAATAAACTTTTTTCACAATTTGACAACATTGATATAAGCATGGTACAGTATGTTGGTTAAATCACATAAAAATGAGCATATGATTAACTGAAGGATTTCTTTTATGATGTATATAAATCCTGATTAAACACTATCACAATATTTTTAAAAATTTTTATTAGTAGTTAATTTATTTTTCATAATACCTACATGTTATTTTACTATATCAGTGGTACAGTGTGCTTGATCGAAATGTCACCCATAACAGCCAAGGCCGTTATTTAACGAACAACTGTTCCTACACTACCAATAATTCCGTAATTTGCGCACAACTGTTACTATACTAACAAATTACGTACAGAACTCAGGTTACTAGAAAGTTTTGTTTATAACATATAACTGACTCGGATAATTTATCGGCCTCGGCCACAAAATTTATCCTCGTCCCTTATATGCTCAATATCGACCTAATACCGTTAAATACTACAACAGAATAACAAAAAACAGAGCAGCATAATTGTTACAATAAATGTTTAAATGTTTATCCACCAGTTTCTATGCATAATAGTGCCCTTCGAATAAAATTTTCATAAACTCTCTGGAGTATAATAGCCAGAACTACAATTTGAAATAATTATATGTCAACTAGTTACATGAAACCTAACCTCAATACAAATATAATAACCAGAAGCTTAAGTACCAACACAATTCAATCTAGAGACAATACTTGTTGCCAATAGTTTTCCTAGATTACTATTCCATATGAAAAAAATGAACTATAAGTGTCTCTGTTCTGCCTCATAAGAACACATCGTTAAGACACCGAGCTCCGTAGCCTAGTACATTGCACTTCTACCTAGCATTCGGGGCACTTCTACCTAGCATTCGGGAGGTCGTGGGTTCGATTCCCGCGACCTTCGTATTAATATTATTTATTTTTGATAATTCAGTGGCGCAGTGAGTTTTCCAAAAAAGTTTCTAAATTTGAATTATAACAATGTTGTATTCTTTATATGAAACTCATAGTTAGCTGTGACATTATGAGAAAGAGGATTTTTTTTCCATTTCAGTGACATATATCGTATGGGATCGATTTATTCATTTTCAGTACTTTATAGCAACAATTCACAATTTTTAATATTTCGTCGTTTTCTAGTTGAAGGTTTGTGCCATTTAGAATATAAGTGATTAAACAAAGTTTTTGCGTTGTTACAATACCACCGTCTGATTGGCAGAATTAATAACGTTTGATTGTTGCTTATAATATTATACAGTGTCCGTCAATATTCATTCATCAGAACATTTTATTCTTCATTAAAACATCTGCAGTTTCTCAAATTAAAAATGCACTTGCAAAATTTTAAATATCCTAGGTACTTCATATATGACGGAGGTTCAAGTATATGGAAATGATTGAGGAATAAAGTACCCTTATTTTTCAAAATAGGTACACAAAAATGTTAATTGGAAGTATTTGTTATATCATATCTATTAAGAATTTTAATTGATTTGAATTGTTATTTGGTCCATTTGTTATGAAATTATTTTGAAAATACTTGTTTTTTGACACAAAAATGAGATTTGTTAGCACTAATGTCGAATCACGTAATATCCTGGTTGCTAAGTGAGGCGAAACTAGGTTTATCATATTCGTTAATAAGTTAACTTTGAAGTACCTTATTTGGTAATACCACAGTATAAATATCTTCGAATCCAGTAGCGAAACTCGTGTCGGCTCGTTTGATGTTCGTGATGCCCAGTTTGCCTATACGCAGCGGCATGCGGCCATGTTGATAACGGGTATTTTCCTATAGACGGTCCAGTGAATTACGTAGAAAACACGTATTTAAAAACTTTTTGATTTAATCTCGAATTTTCAATAACCATGGAGTGATTATTATATGTAATTACTTTCAAGAAACACGTATAGTTGTTAACAAAACGAATAACAAATAAAGAAACCTCGAAATGTAATTTAAATAGAATAATACTTATTATTATATTTTACAGCAACGTTTAAAAACATAAGCTTCCATAAAATAAAAGAAACCATTGCCCTGTTAAATTTATATAGGTAGTAGTAGTAAATTTTGGAAATTGTGTTTATAATGATTAAATTAAAAATAATTTTACAAACATGTTAAATTAAATACTAATGCGTTAAAAACATACGAATATTTATTCCATACATATGAAGAATTACAAATGAGTAATCTAAATTATTTTGCGATTTTTACCCAAAGCCCCTACAAAGTTTCGGTTGATGAATTTTAATGTATAAAATATTCTAACTCGCACAAATAATTTTAACATGTATTCAGCATGGAAATTAATACAGGGATGTGAGAAAGGAATACACTTTAACTTATTGAAAATATTTAGACCAACATTCTTTCCTCCGGCATACTTGTTAAAATTTTTTACAAAATTGTTTTCCAAGATTTCCACATAATTATAAAAGGAAATATCCGGTGTTTTTAAATTGCCAAAATAGTCGTGGTCTTTATTTTGATATGCCCTGAAATTAATATAAAATGTTGTACTGTCCATCTGGTTAGAACTGCTTTTAGAAAAATTTAAACAATCTGTACAGCTGTGAATTTTTAAGCACTTGTCAATTAAATACCCGGACACATATTTTAACGCATTTTGTGCTGGCAAGTTTTCCCTATAATCTACTATAATCTGGGCTGCAAAACTAGCAGGTGTCTGAACCGCACATATCCTTTGCGTCAGTGATTCTGATTCCTAGAAAAAATTATTTTTAATTCTGCTTAAATTAATTAAATGTAATCGAAACTAACCATTGGCGGCTTATTTAAAGCCAAACATGCGTCTTCGGGCGTGCTGGTATCTATAGTATTCTGAGAATACGTGGGTGATGATGCAGATAAAGAAATGGTAGTATTTAATTTTCTGCTACTGGAGCTTTTCTTTTCATTCCTAATACAGGAGGCGGATTTGGAACATTCAATAGTGTAGGTATTGCACTGGGTTTTAAACGATTTTTTAAGAAATTTAAAAACATTGGTTCTTCAAAATGAACACTTGCAATTACCCACTACTTTGATCTAAAAATCAAAATCTATAGTTACAAACGTTCGCTATGTGTATAACTTTTGTTTGTACAAAATTTACTAATAAATAAAATCCGTCCTTACCTTAAAGCGTCTTTGGGGAAACCAAAGAAACTCACATCCTTATTTAAATTCGAATTGTTCGTACAATTAGGTGCTGAACACCAACGACCACCCTTATTTTTACTCATTGTGTTCCTATTAGCAATAATCAATACAATTCACTTAACAGAAAATCAAATTGGCATAAAATAAACTAATTACAGTGCTTTACCACTAGTAAAACAGTAGTAATAATGAGACGGATACGTGTGGATACCCGTTCTGAACATGGCGCGACCTTCGCATGCGCACAAAAATCTAGCACCACTAATACGCCTGAGTTTCGCTACTGCATTCGAAGATATTTATACTGTGGTAATACACAGGGTGGTCAGAAGAAATAGGACAAACCAGTAAAAATTGTTTTCGGAGCAAGCAACTGTGACTTTATATTTGACACCTACTTTTAATTCTAAGTAACTTCTTCAAATAACATTTTTGTCTATTTTGAAAAATAAGGGTACTTTATTCTTGAACCATTTTCATATTTTTGAACCTCACTCGTATAAGAAAGAAGATATTTAAATTTTGGAAAGTGCATTTTTAGTTTGAGAAAATGTAGAAACTTGTATCACGAATAAAATTTTGTGATAAATGGATAATAAAAAAAATCCGTGACGGACGGTGCATATTATGCTATATTATATAGATTGGTGGTGGATAATGTGAATATAGACAGTTCAATGAGCGAGAATACAGTTTATGGGCTTTGTATGCGTTAGACATAAATAGAAGACATATATGACCTAAAATCTAGCATCCTAGAATTCAGTGTTTTCGAAAAACAAAACACCTGGATTCTGCAAATATTAGATGTTAATCGCATATTACTCTATTCTGTCTAACGCATACAAAGCCCATAAACTGTATGCTAGCTCATTTGATTGCCTATGTTTACATTATCCACCACCAATCTGTAGAGTTCAATAGTGTTATTTCACAGTCAGGGCCATATTTCTAAATAGGCTGAGCAGGCTGCAGCCTAGAGCGCAAATTTTTGAGGCAGCAAATTTAGAATGTAAAAGTAAAAAATAATAAGTATTTTATTAGGTACCTACACGAAAATATTTTGCAACCATACATTTTCTAATGTGTTAGTTAACTCAAATAAGCTTATCAACTTCTAGAGCCCCTGAAGTATAGAGTTACATTTGCCTACATACGCTAATTTCTAAGCAAACCAAATGAAATGTAAGTAGATGTGGTTGCTTTTGAGTTGTGATTGCAAGTTGCAAGTAATCATTTTTGTACTTTAAATATAACTATTTCTCTATATATGTACATTCGTATTTCGTAAGTTAGTCTTGTGCGTTCTTTGATAGTGACTGCTAAGTTTTTGTTTTTTAATTTCTTAAACATGAGTGGAAGGAAAAGGCTTAAAGGTGCAAAATACAAAAAACTTGCACAATTGAAAGCCAAAGAAAGGGAGATTGTGGTGAAAAAAACTGTGAAAATAGACACATTATTTAACATTTATAGTAATAAAAGTAGTTTAGAACATAGCGTTAATACAGAGCCAGCTTCGGAAATCGAGTACTCAATACAGAATCAAGATGGTGAGTACATTTATGGCAAAAATTAAATATGTATTTTTGATTTAAAAAAATAAGTGTTGATCAAGTTCAAATTGGAAGTTAGAATTTGAATTAAATACACCATCCAATGCCAGGATGTACGATTTTCTAGTTGTAGTTGTGTTTGTGTTTGCGTAGTGGAAGTAATGATTTAAAAGCTTGAATCACACTTAATTTTTGAACCAATTCTTACTTATAGAAAAATCAGAAATTTAATGCATTTTGAAATGTATTTACATGTATTATAATTATTTAAGTTTAATGTTTTTACTTCGCTTAACTTTTGACACATGTGACATAACCTAACTTTAAATATTAATAATTTCCAGGTACACTCAGGAAATATTTAAAAAAATTGACATTGACTATTCAACTCACTTGTCATCTATCAAAAACTGTTTATTATTTACTAGTTTATTATTAAAAAGTGTTGAATAATATGCCCTCTCTCAATTCTGAGAATTAGGAACAGTTATTCTGGGACACCCTGTATAAAGAACCAACATTTAAAAAACTGTAAAGCAGAACCAGTTAAGATACCTGGGCCATATACCGAGGATGGAGCCGACATGATCACCGAGACAACTATTTAATGGGGAAGCAGAGAGATGTAATAGAAGAGGAAGACCCAGTCAACAATGGCTAGAAAGCATCAGAGGATTTAGCAGAGCTAATAGTTGACAACTGGGAAATAATAGCACAGGATACGAAGCAGTGGAGGAAGATCACCTCGAAGATCACCAAGAAAGCATGAGGCCTTGATGGCCTGTTGAGCTAGACTATATAATATTCATGAATTTGACATTTAATTGATTCCACGATTTCAATATTTTTGTTTTTTACAAATTGCAAAAAAGTTAAACTAACATCGATGTTCGCAAATCTGCTGAAAATCTTATTAAGACTTCATCTTCTAGCTATAGTTTCTTTTCTCCAGCATTATTTTTCTGTATACACTCAGCATACATAGTCCAGTAAAATGGTCTTCAGTCTAAGCAATGTACTAAAACACCTTTCAATGGTGCTTGTTGTAGACAATTCAGTCAAGACAATATATAGAGCAAGGATGAGCAACCCGCGACCCGCTACACTTTCTCGTGCGGCTCTTCAAAGATTTTACATTTTGACTTTTAAAAATCCCTACAGTGTCTCGCAGCCTCATTGTACCCTATTTCTCATTAAATAATCTTTCGCCGTTTTTTTAATAGTATTTCTATAAATGAATGTTTTATTTCTGTAATTTTTTATACCAGGTTTATTTTGTTAATAAAGAGATAATTTGAGTTCATCATTCAGTGCTTGCATTATCATAAGTTTCTTACATGCGGCCTGTTTAAATTTGTAGCTGGCTCGTTGTAAAAAAAAAGGTTGCTCATTCCTGGTATAAAGCATGTTTTACTCAGAAAAGAAAATCTCAATTTTTCACCACTTCTGCTAACTCTTTCAGTACTTTGCACCACAGTACTGTTTGATTGTTAAAATTACTTTACTTACAGCAGTCAAAAAAGCTTTGTGTATTTTTTCAAGTTTGTTTCGAACTTTTTTTCTCCGAACAGAACACGTACATCTCGACACACTCAAATATTGAAAGAGGAATATATGCGCTGGTCCGGCCTTTTTCATGTATATGTTACAGTTAAAGTGTTTACTTGGCTAGTTTATAGGCTAGCTGGATAGTATACAAACTATCCAAATGTCTGGCTATTTTGATGGAAAATCATATTTCTACTAAAATAGCTATGAATATTGGCTGATTTGTATACTATCCAGCTAGTTTACAAACTATACAAGATTTATCGCCAAAGTACAAACCACAAAAAAGGTACACAAATTAACTGGTGATTTTGGCTAGTTTACAAACTATCCACAGTATTTGAATCAAGTGTGAACTTAATATTCGTAGTAATACATAATAACCAACTCGTTGGTTAGTATGTAAACTAACCTATTCCATTTGGTTAATTTAGTTTAAGTTAGCAAAATAATTCTTGGTCAAAGATAAAATTTATTTATAGGTACAACATAACATTGCTATTACTACGTATGATCGAAAACTTTCAGCGTCTAGAGAGCAGTGGATTTTTTTAAAAATTAAATTTATCTACTTTGCGTTCGTACTGAGGCTATTACGATACGCGTTTTATCGTAATAGACACAAAGCGATGCTATAATAAAAATGCTAAAAATTTTCATTTTTTTGCTTAAAAAAGTGGCAAAGTAGATAAAATACTGTATGATACCTCGTTTATAAGGCATTTTGTAGCACTTACTCCTAAATCCGTGCGTGCTACAAAATGCTTCTTATAAAACTCGTATCATAATATACTATTATGTTGGCAGTGATGAGTAAAGCTACTTAATAATATAACCTATACAATTATGACAGATAAACTTAACTTTACAGGATGTTTAATGCCGAGCACTAGATGGTTCTGTGTGTGAAAAATGCAGCAAAATATTTTGAATAGCTGTAGTTGTTTTTGTTACCAACATTTTTATGCATTCAACAACAATGTTTGCATTTATTGAAATGACAATCCTGACATAACCTTATACTGACAGATATAAAATTCCAATGTGACTTTTACTACCACGACTGCCAACAAATTTTTTTGACAAAATAATTCCACAGCTCTCTAGACGTGGAAAGTTTTCGATCATACTGTACTTAAAAAAAATCTGGTGTGATACACTCACACAACTTCCTTTTACAGTGATCTTATAATTAGTCAAAAATTTCATTTTTAATTTTTAACCATTTGTTAAAAATTATCAAAAATTACAAATTCTACAAAAACGGTACAAAATCGAGTGTTAGTTGAAGAGACAAATTTTCTCTAGAATTTTAGGGTGAATTCAAAAATGTAATAATATACCGGGTGTTTTATTTAAAATAGAAGTTAATAAATAAAATAGAAAAAAAAACAAAAGAAACCCACTTTAGAAGTATTCAACTGGAAAATCACCTATCTCACATCAATACACATTAAAAATGTAAGAAAAATGTAAAATTTAAAAAAAATCGTTAGCCGTTTTTGAAAAAGTCGAAAAAAACTGAAAAATCACAATAGTAAACACCTACTTCTGGTTATGCGATTTTCTTCAAAAGCTTGCTGTCTCATCTACATAGTACACAAAACTTATATAAGAAGTTTCAATGCCATACCTCTTTTCGTTTTTGAGATATTCTGTTCACAGACACACACACAGACAGACACACAGACAGACCAATGAAAAAAAATATGTTTTTTGGGATCAGGGGACTCTAAAACGTGAAGATCTGTTGAAAACTCAATTTTGAATTTTTGGGGTGAATCCAATACTTCCTTTATAGTAGTAAAAGGAAGTAATAAGTAAAAAAATAAAAGTGACAAACAGGTACTATTTGTGTGACAAAATATTCTTGTTACTAGTGTTGGGTCCAGTTTTGCGTATTCTCTTTAGACGTTGCAAAAGTTCACTATAATCACTGTCATTCATTAATTTTGAATTCTGCGACCTTTGCTCGTAAACTTCCAAAAGCAGGTTTTCAAATTGAAGCTGTAGATTCATTTTTAATAACCAGATACCTATCCTTAAACAAATTTCACAAGACACGACAGTAAACAATAACAACACACAGCACTTGCCATAAACATAACCTCACTCTTCTAATAAATTAGCCAAATGGAATTGGTTAGTTTACATGCTAACCAACGAGATGGTTATTATAACATAACCTCACTTTTCTAATAAATTAGCCAAATGGAATTGGTTAATTTACATACTAACCAACGAGTTGGTTATTATGTATTACTACTAATATTAAGTTCACACTTTATCCAAATACTGTGGATAGTTTGTAAACTAGTCAAAAACAACCGTTAATTTGTATACTTTTCTTGTGGTTTGTACTTTGGCGATAAATCTTGTATAGTTTGTAAACTAGCTGGATAGTATTTAGACCAGCCAATATTTATAGCTATTTTAGTAGAAATATGATTTTCCATCAAAATAGCCAGACATGGGGATAGTTTGTATACTAAGGCTGCCAACTATTGAAGGCTTCAATGCGGGACATGGTTACTATGAGCGGCGGGCTGGGGGGGAGTGAAACACAATATATACAGATACATAATAATAGGCCGGCAGTACGGCTGAGTGGCGATGCATCTCTCACGGCACTTGCAAAAGTTAAGCACCAGTCTGCTCGGTCAGAACTTGGATGGGTGACCAGCTGGAGAGCGGGCGTAGTGTTCTAGCCAGACTGGCTCCACTACCTCAAGTACCTCCGCCGAATTTAAAATGCACACACCTTCAGCGGCTCGGTGCGCCCGGCACCCCGACACTGTAACGGTATAAGGGGTTACAGATTATGTATGTATGTATATAATAATAGTTATGTATGGTACAACAATAACAAGGCATTTTATCCATAAAGGGAAAACTTTAGCTCACGAGGCAAAGCCAAAAGTGAGATAATTTCCCCGAATGGATAAAAGCCCTTTATTCACGTGTGGCATATCAATTTTTTTTTGCAATACCTAAATTTAATTATATAAAATTTTTAAATTGGATAAATCATTTCAAATAAATATCATGTTACATGTTTTTGTACTAGTTACCACGGTAGCACGTATTTATTTTGTTAGTTGCCATGGATTATGGACTATTTTATTCACTAGTGAATAAAGTAGCATATTATCCATACTCATCGTTAAAATGTTACTTTATTATAAAAATTTTCGTTGATAAAATACAGCTTTACAAGCAGGCATTGAAAAAAAATACTGCCCTTTACTATTATTTTGAATAGTATATCACGTACCATGAATAGTAAGCGACACGTTTCAGATCGAGAATACAGTTTGGGAAAGCGTAGAGCCGAGGTTTCGTAAGCATTAGAGACTAAAAGAAATGCGAGACTAGCGGGACGCATTTGACGTTTTGCGGGACGTTTTCAATGCGGTATTTGAATGCGGGACTAGTACTGCTATTGCGGGACCGTCCCGCACAATGCGGGACGATTGGCAGCCTTATTGTATACTATCCAGCTAGTCTATAAACTAGCCAAGTAAACACTTTAACCGTAACATATATAATGACATAAGTGCATTATACAGGGTGGCGCACGGAACTTGTCCAGTGCAATACCTGAGTTATGCAACTAATTCAATCAGATTTGACGTTTGCTGACTATCTGTCTATCAGTAAAGTAACCATTTTTAATGTTTATCTATTCTTAGTAGCTATGATATATGTAATTTGGTTTGCATAAATTAACTACAGCAGCGGACAAGTTACGTGCACCACCCTGTATATTTACCCATTAATTGACACCCATTGCATTTTGATTTTTAAAATAAAAATATTTTTATTTATAATTTTCTCATTATTTGCAAATCACCATATACCAAGGAACACCATTTTGAGCTATTCGCGGCAGTCGCATGGTTCAGTCCAATGCACATGTTTTCACACTGACTTTTTGTCACGTGCTGAAGAGCAGTACTTTTCCCAGAACGAAACAACCTTGTTGTTGTAACCTGTACAGTTCGATGGTATGACATACAGTTCATTGGTCGTATAAGTCTGTTTTTTTCCGTTTCTTTTAACTAAAATTATATGTATAATCTGCGTTTTGTTTTTTAAAATCTTGTAGAATGTGAAATGTAATAATGAATATAAATTAACTGTCTTTGCTCTTACAATTTTTTTAGAGGTGAGCAGTGCCCTACTCTGCACCCTGTGGCTATGCCGTTGGTATAATAATAAACATGTTTTGTATTCCTGAACAATTTTTTGCATAAATGCTGGTACAAGTTTATTATTGTCAACTTTTAAAGCCTAATATGTATTTTTGAGTTTTTGGAATAAAATATTATTTCTTTACGATTTAATTGAATTTTCATAAAAAGAAACTTCTTATAAGTTTAAAAGCAGTGCAGTTCAAAATCTCTAAGTTAGAACATTCTATACCTCATATTTACATCTACTAACTATATAGGTACTCTAATATTTATTACCTTACTTCAAAAACTGCACAATTTAGAATCAAACATTTTTTTCTCAAAGTATTTTATATTTTACCCAATCACACTATTTGGCAAAAGAAAATAGTGGGAATTGTTATTGCGAAAACTAAACAGTTTTTTAAGTTTCCTGCATAGATAAAGACAAGAAACTCTCCTGCGAGCATTAGGTAAAATCACAGGAGATATTGCCAGGTCAGCGATATATTTATAATTTCTAGTACAATTAATACATTTTTTTAATACGCATCTTCTTTATTACCTACGCTTTTAATAAAAGCAGAAAATAACAACCACTTAACCTCAAAATTATATATTAGATTGCTATTTTTATTGTAAATACCTACCTCATGGGGCTTCTCTTGTTCTTCACAACTAATAGCCTCTTCTATAGATTTATAAGCGGCATCATGTGTATCTTTAATAATTTGGTAAGTTCTTGACCACGGTGAAGACATAACAGCGTTTCCCATTTTTAAACTGTTAGTACACTGCATAGGTATATCAGGCGATTAATAAATATAATAGCCCGTTTACAACCCTTTAATTTATTTTTAAATGACAATGGAGTTTTCTATAAAACACCCCTAACACTACCACGACCACGAAAACGCTTACGTGAAAACTGCATTTGCGCAAATATTAGATATTTTTAAATACTTGCTATTGCTTTAAATTAGAAAGTGGGGGGCAAAGGTAATATTGTAATCGATGTGCAGACCACAAAATACACTAATCAGACCAATCATCATCACGAGACAAACTGGTTATTATTCAAGGACCATTTAAAAGTAACAATGAAGTACGGCGGAATAAATTGTATATGAATAAACTTTTCCCTAGGGCAATTTTAAAGCAAGTGTATAATAAACATTAAACTTCACACCTGGATTGTTTGAATATATGTAAAGCAAATGCCCATTATAATTCAAAATTATTTAAAATTTTGATATGCAAGCAATTTAAATATTCCCGCTTATTTCATTTTTCCACTAGTAGTTCCTGATTGGCGAGTGAACTGAATTAGCGCCTCTAGTGATAGATTCATCAATTTTGCAGTTGTTTCGCTCTTCCAGAGCACGTCGAAGTTGAGATTGCACGTGAAGTTCAAAGTTTTCTTCGCAGTTTCATAAAATTCTGAAAATGTTGACTGCTGCAAAAATTTTCAGTCGCAAAGCGGTGGACTGTACCACTTTGGCATGGGATCTTACTGCAAAACGGAACTTTTCACAGCTTCTAAAAAACGTGAGTTTTATGTCAGATGCTATGCCATGGCAGTTTTCTAATAAAAGAGCATGTGACGTGTTTGCGTAAGAGTATGTATTCTTTATTTGCACTGTCCGCTAGAATTGGGGATGGTACAAAGTACGATTTTATAGTTATTTGTGAAAAAAGCAAAGTGTGGTTAAGTTCGCCGGGAATGTCCTTGAACATGTTGCATCACTGAAAAGCTCTAGAAGTTCTAGAATGAGTTTGTGTATCGCTAATAATTTCGTCTTTTTATTTTAGATATCTGCCCAGAGCGTTTGTGTAAATCCTAAATATGAATACCAAGTACGAAACAAGTAAGTAAATCTACATAACGTTGCACTGAATTTTACGATACAATATAACTTTTAGATCAGAAGGCGTTAAAGGTGCAGTCATCGGAATTGACTTGGGAACGACAAATTCGTGTGTCGCAGTTATGGAAGGGAAACAAGCCAAAGTAATTGAAAATGCTGAAGGTTCTCGAACGACTCCATCAACCGTGGCATTTTCTAAAGATGGAGAGCGACTTGTGGGCATGCCAGCAAAACGGCAGGCTGTTACAAATTCTGCAAACACATTTTATGCAACCAAACGATTAATTGGCAGAAGATTTGATGATGAAGAAGTTAAAAAAGACATGTAAAGTATATTGTAGAATTCTATAAATCACGCAGCTTAGCTATAATATGAACTTGGAGCAAATGATGACATTAAAAGAAATTAACATGTGTTACTTCTAAATATTGTTTTATGAATTTTTATGTAGGTAATTAGTTTTGTAGTGTGTAAGCTGTATTATTTCTAGTTTCTAAAGCTTGTTTTCTGTTTTCTAGGAAGACAGTTTCTTATAAAATTGTAAAAGCATCTAATGGTGACGCTTGGGTGCAAGGCTCAGATGGAAAAATGTATTCTCCCAGTCAAATTGGAGCATTCGTTTTAGTGAAAATGAAAGAAACAGCTGATTCGTATCTGAATACTAAAGTAAAGAATGCTGTCATCACTGTTCCTGCATATTTTAACGACTCACAAAGGCAGGCTACAAAGGATGCTGGTCAAATTTCAGGATTGAATGTCTTACGTGTTATTAATGAACCTACTGCAGCTGCATTGGCTTATGGTATGGATAAGACTGAGGACAAAATGTAAGTGTGATTAATACAGTAGAACCTCTATAATCCGAAATAATGAGATTTGTATACACATTCGGAATAGTAACAAATTTTATTACTGAAGATGCCCATTTATCAGGTTTTTGTATTGAAAAATTTACGTTTTATTAAAACCAAACAAAATGTTGATGCAATGCAAAAATATATAATACATCATTTTCATGAAATTTTTAAACAAAATATGACTAAACGTGCAAGTATACAGAAGAAAATATTTTGTGAATTAAATTGTAAGTGTGCATCATTTGTGTGTGGGTTACTACATTTTAATTACAGTGCCTTTATATAGACAGTGGCAACAATGGGGTGTCCTATTTTTGATTGGCTCCCTAGATCACGTTGTTTCAGCCCACATGTTTAGGCTAAATCGCTTATATGTGTTATACGTTTGGCAGTACTGAAGTGTATTGTCAGTCTATGTCAAATTCGAGGTTAGTAGGTTAGGTTTTGTTTGTTATTTGACACAGACTGATGCAAATCATAACCTGCAAATATCAAATGTTGTCAGTGCTGCCAAACTTAAACACGTATCACAGTTGACCCTGATTACGGATTTAAATGAACACTTGTTAGAAATTTGCCTAAATATGGCGGCGGGGGTGTGGCTTATGGGGGGTTTCCACTCATGCATTTCCATGCAGCAACTTTTGATGCAGCATCAAAATGCATGCAACTTTCGATTTACACTATGCATTTTTTTCGGAAATGCAGCATCAAAAAATGCAAGTTTCGTGATGCAAGGAATTAGAACTGGTTCTATTTTCTTGCATTTCTGGCGTGCATTTCTGGAGAATTTCCAGTAAATTTTACGTTACCAACTGTTAATTTTGTGTTGGCGCTCAGTATTTTAGCCTAACCATTTGCAATAACGTATTAAAAGTGGCTTCATCCATACGTAAGAAGTTTGAGAAACTTTCTACATCCTGCTAAATAAGTTCGTTATGTACTAGATGTAAATTGCCTCTACTTCTATTGCGTAACCACGGCCTAATCCACCACCTTCTTGTGGTGGGCACCAGTAATGTGGCTGCACTAATTGTTATAAGGAGAAGTGCTTCTTCTGGATCCATTTTAAAACAATAATAATTCAGAATTCAGATTTTTGACACAAACCACAGCACAAGTTGAGGTTAAATCATAGGTTAGTTTAAGTTATATTGTTGGTTAAATAACTTGGGGTTGTCAGAAGTGAAATTCCCTATATACATTTAATCACTAAAAGCACAAAGCTGCATAAATGTAAATGGTCATGCATTTTTTAATGCCATGCATTAAAAATTGCTGCATTTTGTTGGTGATGCTGCATCAAAAGTTGCTGCATGGAAATGCATGAGTGGAAACCCCCCTTTAGTGGTATTGTCGCCACTGTCTATGTAAAGGCACTGTAATTTTAATCTCTGAAGAACAAGAATGAAGGCATTGGAACAATAATTAGATGTGATAAGTGAATCAAGAGATTTTATCCATTTTGTAAAAATAGCTCATTAGGTATGGATAAAATGTCTCCTCACTTGTACCATAATACATAATTATCCCTCCACCCACTTTAAACACAAATTAAAACTCTTTAACTATCTCATCAATCTTTGCAATTACGTTTATATTTAAATCTTGATCTTCTTATCATTGTGGCGTTTGTCATTGTCTTATTTATCGTCCAGTGGTAGTAAACGTCAATAATTCTCGACCCATTAATTTATTTTTGGTTCTTTGGGATTTTCCTCGGCAAGTTCAATTACATGTTTGAAACACCAGTTAACTGTAATTTTAAGGAGAAAATCGTAAGACACTCATTAATGACCAATAGAAAAATTAGTTCACTAGCCATAACCAAGACAACATCTAAATTTCTTGGAATTTTTTTCTAGGTAGACATTACTTCTTTTTAGGGTTTGTGTCGTTACGATTTTTTTACCGAATCTGCATTCGAGCATTAATTCGTATCTGGAAATTATTTTTCGTGCATTCCAACAACGTCCTAATTTGCCCTCGCGTCCCGCTCGGGCAAATTAATATGACGTTGTTGGGACGCACTCAAAAAATTTCCGGAAATAATTAATGCTCATGAGATTATATGTGATATTTTTTTGTTAACCTATGAGTCAGCGTATTGAATTTCAAAATGTTTATCTAAAAACACATGCAGAAATTACTTGATATGTAATCGGAATAATGCGTAGGAACAATTATTTAGGTGTGATATGAGATTTTTGGAAATTATCTCCGATTGTGAAATAATTTCCATCTGTTTTAAAATTGCAATTGATTGTTGTCAAATGTTTTATATTTGTAATATGTAAACATTGTTTTGTAAAATTTAGTAATTCACATTTGTTTAGTTGGTGCTATCGTACCTTTGTAAGTAATTTTTGTACAAATTATTTGAATTATTTACATTGTTTCCATGGGTGTTCTGTCAAAATTGATTTGATTGCATTCCTAAATTTATATTTGTAAAAAAAGAAGGTAATCAAATTCCAAAAAATTCGGTTTTACAGAAGACTGAAAATGTGAAATATTTTGCTGTATAAATCTTTTAATTACTGGTAATACAGATTACCACGTAGTCGCAAAATTCTGTGTTTCGTATCTTTTGTAACTACAGCAAGCGTTCGATAACATAAACACCGAATAATGAAACCAAAGCGCTAATGTAAACACAAAATTCAAACTATAGGATCAAACAGAACGCCTGATAACATAAAAAACCTGTACAGTTCGATAACGTAAACAGTTCTTGGCGACGGTCAGTCGCCGCTTTATGTAGGGGATTAGGGAATTACTTCACGTTATCGAGCGTCTGCTGTATTGTACAAAGATCTTTAATAAATGAGGGTATTTTTTCACAAGCATAGTTTGCAGACAGACTAAAGACTAAACGAATGACAAATGTGCAAACAGATAGAATTATTTAATTGCAAAATATTTTAATGCCATAAAATATAAGAGAACATTTTGAAACATATACATATATTAATTTTAGTCTTTACATTAAAGTTAGCGTTATCATTTCAGAATTGCCGTTTATGACTTAGGGGGTGGAACTTTCGATATTTCAATTCTAGAAATTCAAAAGGGCGTATTTGAAGTGAAGTCAACTAATGGCGACACATTCCTTGGAGGTGAAGATTTTGACAATACATTAGTAAACTTCCTAGTTGCCGAATTTAAGAAGGAACAAGCCATTGATATTACCAAGGATCCTATGGCAATGCAGCGTCTCAAAGAAGCTGCTGAAAAAGCCAAAATTGAACTCTCATCATCTTTACAAACCGATATCAATCTACCCTACTTGACAGTGGATGCGTCCGGTCCTAAGCACATGAATTTAAAGCTTACCCGTTCCAAATTAGAGAGTCTTGTGGGAGAATTGATCAAAAAGACCATTCAACCCTGTCAAAAAGCCCTTAAGGATGCAGAAGTAGCCAAGTCCGATATTGGAGAGGTTATTCTTGTAGGCGGTATGACTAGGATGCCTAAAGTGCAGAGCACAGTGCAGGAGATCTTCGGCAAGCAACCCAGCAGATCCGTAAACCCAGACGAAGCTGTAGCAGTTGGTGCTGCAATTCAAGGCGGTGTCTTAGCAGGAGATGTAACTGACGTTTTGTTATTGGATGTGACACCTTTATCTTTGGGTATCGAGACCTTGGGAGGAGTATTTACAAGACTGATCGGCCGCAACACCACTATTCCTACGAAAAAGAGTCAAGTGTTCTCCACTGCAGCAGATGGCCAAACTCAAGTAGAAATTAAAGTTCACCAAGGTGAGCGAGAAATGGCACTAGATAACAAGATGTTAGGACAGTTTACTCTGGTTGGAATTCCTCCTGCTCCCAGAGGTGTACCCCAAATTGAAGTTACCTTTGACATTGATGCTAATGGAATTGTTCATGTGTCTGCTAGAGATAAGGGTACTGGAAAAGAACAGCAAAGTAAGAAATCATGATGTAATAGTGAAGAGTATTTACTTATTGGGATTGATTTTAGTTGTAATTCAGTCTTCTGGTGGTTTGAGCAAGGATGAAATTGAAAATATGGTCCGTAATGCGGAACAATATGCCAAGGCTGACAAAGTAAAGAAGGATCGTGTAGAAGCAATTAATCAAGCAGAAGGAATTGTTCACGATACCGAAACAAAAATGGAAGAGTTTAAAGAACAGTTACCTAAAGATGAGGTAGATCATCAATTATGTTTAGTAGGCGCTTAAAGTAATATTCGCTCTTTTCAGTGTGATAAACTTCGAGAAGAAATAGTCAAAGTTAGAGAACTTCTTGCTAAAAAGGATGAAGCTGACCCAGAAGAAATCCGTAAGACGACATCGACACTCCAACAGTCATCATTGAAACTCTTTGAAATGGCATACAAAAAGGTACATTCTTATGAAATAACCTACAGAATTTTTTAAATAATATTTTTTATTCTATAGATGGCTGCGGAAAGAGAAAGTGGCAGTGGTAGTGGTAGTGCTAGCAGTAGTTCTTCAGAGCAACCACAAGAAGAAAAAGCAAAGAAGGAAGAGAAAAATTAAGTGTAAATAATCGTTAAAAATGAAGAACATTGTAGTTGCAAGTGTGCTGAACTTTATAATTCAAAAGTGTTGAATTTAAGTGTAGGTGCATCTTTTTTCTTTTTTAGAAATACCGATTTTCTAATTAAATAGTGTGTTCATTTGTATTATGTTATAAAATGCAGTCTTAATTAGAAGATTGGTAAATGGAGAATTGTTGTTGAGTGCTCCACAACTTGTATGCCAGTGTGAGTGATGACTGAGAATTGTGATTGAAATCATAGTGTGACATAGTTCAAGCTGTTTATATCTAAGTTGTTCGCTATTTTTATTTGATTTATCAAATGTTTTTTAAGTGTAAATCTCTAGTATAATAAATTTGATATATAATTAATTTTTATTCCTTCCCTATTCCAAAATTAAAAGGCACGCCATGCAATGTAAACAATTCAGGTACACACTTGAAATCAGCTGCAGAAGATACGGACAACTACTATGACCAGTTAGAGGCTATAATAAAAGTACTACCCAAAAGAGAAATCACTTCAGGTTGATGGTTGGACAATTGGAAATTTGCAAAAGGAACGAACGCCTGCTGCAATTTTGCATAGAAAGTAATCTGGTTATGACGAACACACTTTAAACACCACATAAGACTGCTATATACTTGGAAACCTCTAGATGACTGGTATACAGGGCGATTCGTAAGTGTGGCCATTAAATTAAATGGGGGTATACCGATATCAGTAGAAGTACATTGCATTAAAAATTAATGGCTTACGGAAAAAGAAATTGCATTAGGTCTGGTGCGGAATTTTGAGAACCACTGGCTCTTGCATTTTATTAAAATTTGGTCTTTGCACAACCTTGAACTTTTGTTGATAGAAGTTCATTCCAGTGACCATCAATCAGTTGAAGAAAGTAAATGTGTTATTTTTATGTGATTATTAATTTTTGATGTATGGTTTATTATGCAAAGTTGTTCTGTTTAATGTCCTCTAAAAACCCTTAAATTTAATGACCATACTTATTAATCACCCTGTAGAAATGAAATTGATTTTACAGTGATAGATTTCTGATGGAAATTGTCGGTCTACAATGCAAAAACATTTCCTGGGCAGAAGGTGGATCTGATCATCTACAATCTAAAACAAATTTATTAAGACATCTCAACAAGCCAGAAGGGGGTTGAATACCTCGGTGAGGAAGGGAGAGATAATTCTAGTCAAAATAAGTCTCGAGATAAAGTGGAAGGCTTTTCAACAGGACACGGAATGGGTAAACTTCAGTATAGCCCACTGGTACATTTTGACATTTATGGAATGTGCGCATGAAGGAACTGTTGTCAGTGGTGAAACTAGATGTTAAGCTATGGATAAAAGAACTACTCATTGGGAAATATAAATTTAATATTGTCTGTGATTGGACTAACTCCTGTTCTTACGGTCATACACTGGCATTTTTGTACTAAGTACACACAAATCTGAAACTGCAGTTATCCTAAATTCGCATCTTGACGGCCAAGATTGGATCTGGCATGAGACGCTGTTAGCGTCACAGTTGTTCACTATAGTTCCCCTGTATATTTTCAAATATTGCAACGCTCCAAGAGTATATTTGAGGGTCCGCCAGCTAGAATTATTGAAAACGGCGTGCAATTCTTTAAATGATGTAATTACCAAATAAAATGAGCGCCAACATGTTTTTGAATTACATCAAATATACTCTGACAGGCCAAGAACTTATAAATTCAGTTTAATCGCAGCAGGCAGTAACGCTATCTCATACAAAAGGTAGCAGTAACAAAATCAGATACTGAATGATATAAATATGTGCATTAGATTTATTAAACAACGCTGCAGAAATGTTATAAATTTTGATTAGGCGTTACTCGAAAGGTTCATCCTAACTTAATGCTATCATAGCAGTGATTAGTACTATACAAATACAAAATTTAATGTTTAACCAGTAAAATGTACAACTACATGTTAAATACAGCTACAGTTTCTATGACCGTGCTTGTGATACAAATATCAACACAAATCATTAGGTTGCACTACTTATCTGGAAGCCTCACGCTTTTGCAGGAGGTGAAACGAATAGCCCCCCCTAAACGGGCCCAAGCTGCTGCTACAGTAGGTGAAATAAATAGCTCCCAAACGGGCTCAAAGCAGTTGCTGCACAGGAGATGAAACGAATAGCCCCTAAACGGGCTCAATGCTGCGGCTGCAGGAGATTGACGTCAGCAAAGACCTCAGGTGATGAGATCCAAACTCGAACTCGGCTCCTATGGTGTAGAGGAGCCTTCTAAAGCCGAAGAAGTTTCCACATTCTACAACCCCTGGGTGACGTCTAGTGAAATTCTCAAGCAAGCGGAATCGTTGCTGTTTTCCACCCTGCAGGTGACTAAAAATATCGGACAAAAGTCAGCTCATTGCAATACGTTACCACAATTGAAATTGAAGAAAATTGCACTCATCCTGTAAATACAGGCAATTAGCCAAAACTGTGCGAAGATCTGTGGTAATAACCCATCTCTGGGTCACGGACTAAATGTCCCATACAGTGCCCAAGGCCCAAAAACCGCATACCAACGAAGCTTACACAAATAGTATTCCAAAATACCTGAAGCTAAGAGTGAAAACTTGGAGTACAATCACGGAATTCTGGCGACCGACGCCACATTTTTGCAAAAGAAAAACCAAATAAAGCAAAACCCATTGTTTGAAACAGCCACTCAGTCTGCTGGTAAAGAAGATTATAATCCATTCGCTAAAGCTGTGTATGCACAACGAACGCATTCAAATAAAGAGCTTTTACACGGTCACACAAAATAAATTCTTTGGCTTTGGGAAACGACTCTGGCCGAGTGGAAACTTATTTAAAATGTGTTATGCTTTGTCTGAAAAGAACATGTTTGTTTCCAGATTTACACAGTAAATAACATCTATATATATAAAAATTAATGTTGATTTTTGTTTGTCCCCTATGCTTTCCTACCATTCATCCAATTGAGATGAAACTTTGGTGAGTTGTTGTGCGCACACTCGCGAAGGTTTCTGAATTAGTACTACCATTGTTTTCGGTGTATGAGTGCATAATTTAATTGAATCAAATACAAACTGCGACATTTTAGTTCATGTGTGACATAACAAGTGGTGTTGATTGTGAAATTCCAATTGCCGGTCGACATTAGATAATAGATATCACACGCATCATTTTTTTTGCTTTTTCCAAGTGAATTTGTAATAGTCTTCACAATGCATTACTTTAGCTGTCAAATCAATTATGCTACCCAAACGACAAGCAATTGGTCGATCTACACCTCAGGCACGGAAGAAAAGGGCATCACGAGCAACGAGCAACGGGAAGCAAGACTGGAAACCGTTCGAGTGCGCACTGCTCAAGCCCGTTTGTCTGAAGCAGACGTACGATGCTCATAATTACAGTCTTCGTCCAAGTGTGGTTATTGAAATCTATATACCGGGTGATTATAAATGCTTTTCCATCAAGTTGCCTTTGAAATATTTGTTGTATGAATAATATTTTCGTGGCACTGCAAGTCTATGTCGAATTCGAGGTTAGCAGGTAAGGTTTTCCGTCAGTTTTGACACAGACTGACGCAATACCTAACCTGCTAATCTCGAATTTGACATAGACTTGCAGTGCCACGAACATATTATTCATACAACAAATATTTCAAAGGCAACTTGATGGAAGAGCATTTATAATCACCCGGTATATAAAAATGAATGTTTCTGTTTGTCCCTTATGCGTTCCTATAACATTCATTCGATTGCGATGAAAGTTCGGTGAGTTGTGCGCACGTCCGCGGAGGTTTCTGAACAACCATTTTACAATACGAGATATTTCAATAAATTGTATTTATGGTCTGATTTGGCTCATATTCAGAATACATGTTAGTTATGTGGAAAGAAATATTTTTACAAAAAATGGACCCGGTAGGTGGCGATGGAGTCGAGATATAGACAGAGCCAGTAGATATAGAGAGTACCGCCATGTTTATTCCTCTGACATATGCGTCACTTTGAGGTTTGTCACACAATTCCGTCAACGTGACGTTTGTTGGCAATCCAAAACTTTACTTAAAATTGGCAAGACTGTAAGTCTATGTCAAATTCGAGGTTAGCAGGTTAGTTCTTGCGTCAGTTTTGACACAAACTGGCGCAAAACATAACCTGCTAACTTCGAATTTGACATAGACTTACAGTCTTGCCAATTCCAAGTAAAATTTTAGACATACCTCATTCAGTCATTGCTGGTGGGAACAAAAATGGCGGCGATAGCGGCATTTTCACGGATCAGAGAATGGCGGTACTCTATATCTACTGGCTCTGGATATAGAGATCCTGTATTATATAATTTACTCTAGATAATTACGAAAATGTGTATTTATGGTCTCATTTGGCTCATATTTAGAAGATATGTGTACAAAAACAAATTAATTTTGGGCAGAACAACGGTTGCCGGGTCAGCTAGTGTCTAATAAAAAATCAAAACATATAGGTATAAGTGAGGAAAGAGCGGGAAATTTTGAATTAAATCCTAGCAATGTTTTGCTTTTATGTTTCTCGCAGGTGTATCACTCCAACTTTCTGATTACATGTCATTGGTGGCACTGTAAATCGATGTCAAATTCGAGGTTAGCAGGTTAGTTTTTGCGTCAATTTTGACACAAAACCTAACCTGCTAACCTCGAATTTAACATAGACTTACAGTAAGTGCTTTCCATTTGCTTGCCAGAATACACCCAACTGTGCAAGTGCGAATTACTCTGTACTGATCTACATGTTTGCCAAATGGAACGGACCTATTTGTATCGAAAATAATATGTCAAAGTATAAACTACCCCTACCTAACCTTAAACGTCATTACTTCGTAGCGGTTAATTTTTAGTTAAAATATAGTATATTAAAGTATGAGTGGATAACAAGGTCTTTAAAACACGCGCGAGTTTTCGAGCACGACGGCGTAGCCGGAGTGCTCGAAATAAAGCAAGTGTTTTAAAGACCAGTTATCCACGAATACTTTACGCTATTTTTTATTATACCTCCAATACTGGAAATAAATTACGCACTAAAAACTTAGAAATAATTTTTGTCGCGATAAATCGAGAGGGCATAATAATATTGTTACTATAGTTACGAGAATTATTTACGTTTTTGTCGCGTCCATGTCCGTTGTTGCATTCAGTCGTTTCCTTGACAACCTTTAAAGCTCAGCGAGCTTTAATCGCCTGTATTCGCACGCTCAGGCGTGCTTTAAACGGCGATTCTGATGCAGGTATAATAAAAAATTAGATTCAGGGTATAACGGTGGGGTATAAAATGAACCAGTACGTAATAGTAAGTTTAATATTAAAAAATTGAGAACCAAACTAATCATCAATACCACATTTATTCTACAGGAACTATTAAGTTATACTTTATCAGACACTTCAAGTAGTAGTTCTGATGAAGATGTGTTTATACACGAACGAAGGCCAAAGAAACGACAAAAAATAATCAAAATGCAAGGATATGTTGAGTGTATTGTACCAATGTACTCAAATAAAACAATTCAAGCACATTATAGGATGAATCGAAGTACAGCATATATATTAATTGGTAAATTGCTCTATGGTTAAAAGGGCTATAATATAATGTCTTACTGTAAAATATGATGGTTTTAGATCGCCTTATGAGAAGTGAATATGTTCCGGTATATGAAAGTGGTAGGCCTAACATTTCAGCAGAAAAGTCTGTTTTATTGACTTTATGGTATTTAGGCAACCGTGAAAGTTTTCGTCAAATTTCTGACCGTTTCGATGTGTCTTTGAGTTCAGCCTACCGTTGTTTAGTACGAGTGATAGACTATATCTTGAGTATTAGAAGAGAATATATCAAATGGCCAACTCAAAGAGAAGCAGAGATAATTTCAAATAAATTTAATAGAAAACATGGCATTGATAATGTAGTTGGTTCTATTGACGGTTGTCATGTGAAGATAAACCGTCCACGGAATGATCAAGATTCTTATATAAACAGAAAAGGCTTTCACAGTGTCTTGATACAAGGTATTGTTGACACGAGAAAACTTTTCCTTGACGTGTATTGTGGTGAACCAGGGTCCCTCCATGATGCCAGACTACTTAGAAAATCAGCTATTTATCATAATGCAGAAAACCTGGAATATTTTGGAAATAAATTTCTTGTAGGGGATTCTGCTTACCCATCTTTACCATGGCTTGTACCACCATTTAAAGATAATGGTGCATTAAGTAATAATCACAGAATCTTCAATTATAGACACTCTGGAACTCGCATGGTAGTAAAACATGCATATGGTCTATTAAAAGGTCGATTCAGAAGACTGCTACATTTTGAAAATATAAACATTGTATTTATTGTAAAATGCATTATGACATCATGTGTATTGCATAATATGTGCATTTTACAAAATGACACAGCCACTATTGAAGTACCTGATATAAGCGACGATTTACAGAGTGAACCATGTTCAGTAGTCACCATGTTATCTAGAAGAGATGGTCATCGAGAGGAACTGTTTAGGCGAATGTTTGCTCATCATTAATATTGTTATTGTAATTGTAAGTAAAGTTACGATAACTTTAAAAAATAATACAAGAATGTTGAAAATCAAACAAGTATTTATTTCTCTTGAAACAAAACAATCTTAAACTCTCAATTTCTAAACTAAACAAATATTGTTTACAGACTAATCAGTCTCTTTTAAAATAAACTTTAATAATAACGTTAAACAACAGTGATTAATTAGTTAATTCACTGCTTATCTAATATTTTTGATAATAATTCAATCTTTTTTCCTTCCAATGCACACTTTTCTCGATGTCTTTCGTCACGTCTTTTGTATTCTTCTTTTTTAATAACTATCAAAGTCTTCAAATCAGAACTTTCTTGATTAGCACGTTTACGCTTTGGTTTTTCCAAAGTCAATTCTGCTTCTGAAAAGACTATAAAACTCGTTTTTAAAGCATTCTGAATTAGATCTATTTATTCATTACCTTGTTCAGTTTCCTGAATAGTTGTGGAAGCTCTAATTTCAGTCTCTTCGCTTGCTTCTAATGTATGGGAACATTTGTTACTTGGTTTGCTACCCAATAAAAGATCCATTTGTTTGAAAAAATTAAACCGTGCAGGACCCCTTCCAGTTTTAGTTTTATGATCTTTACATACTTTATAACTTCTAATAAGGCTTTTCCATTTTGCTTGACACTGCTCAGCATTGACTGTAAAACCGTTGCTGCATAAATCATTAGCAACCTGTTCAAATACCCCCTTTTTTTTCTTGGGATGATTTAGAGAATCCATATGTACTTCCATTGAGTTTAGTAAACATAGAGTTTTCTCATATGACCAACATTTTTTATTATTAGTATGTTCTTGATTTGTTTCTTCAACATACGAATTAGTGGTATCATCATCGTGTAATTCATTGACATAATCGGGTTCGTATATATCATCTTCAACAGTTTCGACTTATTGTTCACAATGAGGCACTGCAGGGGTTTTGTTATTTGCGTGGGTGGCTCGAGCGTGAAATAGTAATGCTTCAGCAAAATTGAGATCTACAAGTTCGTGAAAGGTACTTTTAGCCTAGCTTTAGTTCAGGAAATTATTATAACTCACCTGCTTCAGCCTTTTCATAATCTTCACAACTAACTTGTAGTGTATGTTTCATTACTCACTGCGTCCTGTAAAGTCAACGTTGTTGTAGGTTTGAAAGACATAATAACTTTTATTGTATTTGCGGGAGTCAAAATTCAAATCAAAATAACCAAATATAACCTCAAAACTGACAGGAACGTTATGCTCCGAAAAAACGGTAGGTGTAATAGGGGAAAGGGGGAAGAAGTTTTTGAGCTCCTGAGGGCGTTCTACTACGTTTCAAATGGAACACCTATTGTTACCCGCGTACTGTTCTTAGTAACTCGGAACTAGAGGTGGGTCGTTCGCGAACGATTCGTTCAAAAAGAACGAATCAGTACACTGAATCGAATGAACCGATTCAGTCTTTGCAAAAGAATCGATTCTGTTCTGATTCACTTGCCAACCAACCGCCGACCGATTCTGAACGAAACGAAATGAACGAAACAACAAACAACGTTCGCGAGCCTTGACTTTAGCGAGTCTCGACCTAGCTTGCGCTCTTGCGTGCGAAGTTCGAACTGAATCGAACGTCTAAGCCTGAACGCTGCAGTATCAATTCAAATATCGCGGAAATATAATTAAAAAATTTGAAATTATGATGCAATACCACGACTTCGAAATTTTTCTAAATCCAAAAGGAAAGGAATTAAGGACTACATGAATTCATAAATGTAATTGCTGTTTGATGATATTTAATATATATGAGTCAAAATAAAAAATAGACAGCATCGTCAACCAAACTAAACCGGCTATTGCGAAATAGAACCATTCGTTCAGTCGACAGTAAACGAGTCAACTCGACTTTTGTGTCGAGTCCAACTGATTCATTAACGAACGAATCTGTAAGAACGAATCAGTTCAAACGAACGACTCAAATGAATCGATTCACCAAAAAGAATCGAACTTCCCACCTCTACTCGGAACTGCTCCAGTTGACAAATGGAAAACGCCTAGTGCCACCAATGACATGTAAACAGAAAGTTGGAGTGATACACCTGCGAGAAATAAAAAAGCAACAAATTACTAGGATTTAATTCAAAATTTCCCGCTCTTTCCTCACTCTTTAATACTCACTCATACCTATATGTTTTGATTTTCGCTGTTCTTTATTAGACACTAGCTGACCCGGCAACCGTTGTTCTGCCCAAGAATAATTTGTTTTTGTACACATATCTTCTAAATATGAGCCAAATCAGACCATAAATACACATTTTCGTAATTATCTAGAGTAAATTATATAATACAGGATCTCTAATTCAAAATTTCCCTCTCTTTCCTCACTCTTTAATACTCACTCTGTATTAATTTCTATTGTGTGGTGTTACCCGAGGGTTGAGTTATAGGAATTTCTGGAAGAAGACAGTGCAGAAGCAGTTATGGGATTCGAGACTGAGCATGCGGGATCTGCTAAGCTGCAAAACAAACCACGTTCTTTTTGCAATTGTCACTCGCATAGCGTCAGTAGGTACCAACATAATGATTTCTCTTAAGATCACTTACACTCGTATTCATAGTCGTTCGCCGGCGACTCGCCGGAGTTTCGTTATGAATAGTATGTTGGCGGCACTGTACGTCTATGTCAAATTCGAGGTGATCAGGTTAGGTTTTCAGACAGTTTTGACAGAAACTGACACAAAATCTAACCTGCTAACCTCGAATTTGACATAGACGTACAGTGCCGCCAACATACTATTCATAACGAAACTCTGGCGAGTCGCCGGCGATCCGCTGGCGAACGACTATGAATACGGGCGTTAGCAGCTGGATGGTACGCAGTGGCTTTTAAATTTCTAAATCATAGGGCCGGTTGCAGAAAGCAATGTTAAGTCTGGTGTTAGCTAACGTCGCGTTAAAGTGAACAAAATCGCATCAAATTTATACTAATGTATTAGTTACCATAAGCATTTGAGATTTGATTCGTTTTTGTTCACTTTGACGTCGCGTTAGCTAACACCAGACTTAACATTGCTTTCTGCAACCGGCCCTAAGTCAGCTAACTACTTCTTGTTAACGTAAATGTATTTTAAGTGTTGTGACCTATAATTTCAACCAGTACATCAGGGTAGCCATCAGATTGATGCAAGTTTCTTCGCATTCTCATTTCTAGCTTGTAAAGAGCAACACATTGATGTGCTCCCCATTCACGTTACTAAAAAAACACTGGATGCTACAGTTTATATGATTTATTTAATGTTTGAATAAACCCCGCTGTAGTTTCACCAGATTTAAAATTTATTATTATCTTCACTTAAAACTGTTATCTCTGACGTCATGGCTTAACCGAATATGACAGTCGTCAGGCAAGGGAGAGCTATTTCCTTAATTTTAACCGGAAGTAGGACATTTTGAATAATTTTTATGAATTTTCTTACTAAATCTATTTATATTAATAAAATAAGAGGCTTGTTTGTTACGGTATAAACCTGTTTTTACGGCACCTCGGGGTACGAGAGTGCCACAAGACTTAACACGTCCAGGAGATGTTACCATTTGCCCTAAATGCTCGAGAACAGACACGGCTGAATACGCTCAAGGAGATGGGCGTGGTTCTACGAACGGGACGCCGTAGGGACAAGCGTGACGACATATACAGGGTGTCGATAAATAAGAGGGCGCCACGGCCTTTGGGATGAGGCCCACGAGCTGCTCGTTTTTAGAATATAGGTTAGTAGACGCACGGTAAGTGAGTGTTATTTCGAGTGTGAGTTTGATTGTTTTTTTGTGGTTGACGACTGGTGGGCTTTTTTGTTTCATTTTTTTTTCATTTAATTACTTTAAAAACCATACCCTGATCTTTACCCATAAGAAATTGCCGACAGGGTTTGAGCTAGTCCGGGTTGTGATCGGCTTTTGCTAAAGGGCAGCACAAATTCCATTCTTATTGAGCACAATATTAGTCCAGACAAGATGCCATTTTTTCTTGAAAGTAAACTGAAATTTGAAATTCCTTTTCTGGGGTGTTAGGGGGGGTCCAGGAAAACTTAACTTTAAACTACGAACCAAGTTTTCCTATGTGCTATTTCCGCCATCTTTAAAAATGAAAATAACGTAACCTTCTATTTCAAATTGTTGGTGCTCTATAATTTACGTTCAATTACTTTTTCACGTACGAGCAATATTAGTCGAGACAACAAACATGAAAGGAAAGCGTGAAGGGGTCGAAATTTGTTTTGGCACTTCTTCGATTGTATTTTGTTTCTCGTCCTATTTAGCGAAAAAGTAGTTATTATAAAACTTGAAGAGCTAGAAAATACCTGCAAAATGACCTATAATAAATTAAAATGCGACTAAAATTACGATTTGTAGAGCGGACCAAAGACGTCAAGTCGGCGCGTAATTTTGATTTCATGTATCGTAGTGTAAGGGCTCATGGTATGTGTAGATGTACCTATACCATATTCTTACACTAAAACTTGAGATATAAAACGTAGTAGGAGTAGAGTAGAGGAGTAGACAATGCAACCGATTTGCTCTAACACAATATTACAAACGCTTCTACGTGTCAAACGTGCATTAACTGTTCAAAAACAGGCTAAACTCCAGCTAGAACTCTCAGTAAGATTGGGCGGGGTCCTTCTAACGTCACGAACCTTTAGGGGCAAGCCTGGCGACAAATAGGGTTTTACTCAAATATTGTACGGTGTTAAAGGGCGCCACGAGCTTTAGTGTTACAATCTCCTTGCAGAAGCTTTAAGACCAAGGGATTTGTGAGAATACGGATTTCAAAGCCCTCGGAATCGACCACCTCTTGCTTCCAGGATCTGCTGTACCCAAATTTTTCCAGTAGCGGCCTAGGTACTCAAAGCAAGTAATGCACAGGTTCACATGTTACATTAATCAATTAAAGAAAACACGCTAATCCTTTAGACGAAAAGGTGTCTATCTAATGCAAGAGTAGGCACAGATAACAATACATAGTTTTATGCAATTTGGGGGTTAATGGGTTAGTTAATTATATCTATATTTACAGCGACGCCAATGAGTGTCGCGCGTCCAAGGAGACGCGCTGGTATTAAGTTGATTTCAGTACGGACACACCTTAAAGGCGCACGCCGTTGATTTAATTACAGCGAGCCAACTACTGAAGTTAACACAACGAGTACTTACAAGTTACTACGCTTGAAGGGCACCCGCCGCTGTTTTAATTACAGCGTGCTACTTAACGCAATTAGGACAACAAACACATAGACGCCGATACGCCTGAAGGGCGAACTATTACCAGTTCTAACGACGCTATTTTTAATTACCGGCGCACTGTCAATTCACACCGCGTTTACGTTGCACAGTAAAAAATTAGCACATTTATATCTACACACAGTAAAATACCTGATAGCTTCTCCTGTGGCAGGAGTCCCTCGCCTCTGCGTGTCGTTCACCAGGGAAGCCGTGAAGTGCGGTGCTGAATGACGGCGCCAAAGGCCGTCGGAGGCATGGGGTTGCGTTCAGAAGGCCTGCACGACTCCGAAAAGGAAGGGGAAAGGTGCTTCTACGACGATGATTTACGGACCTGAATATCTTTGCGTACAGCAGGTGGAAATTCGGGCACAACAGGACAAACGAACAACAACTGTTTCTACAGCCGATCCTCCATTAATTAATTCGTCAGAGACGATTAGTAGCCGGCATGGCCAGACGATACAATGAGGGGGTCGGCAAAACTGTATCGAGGTCGTAATCAAAGCGCACCAAGGCATCACCTAGGGAAACACACCCACACACGCTCTACACTGTACGGTAGTCGGGGACGGAATCCTTTAAACGACGGGATGCAAATAGCGGAGCAAAGTTATGTGTTAATAATGCGGCACGCGCACAAAGGAAACAACCGTTAGCTTCCCCACGGGTTTAGCCGTAGGGGCCACGTATACACCACACACCAAAGACTTCTCATTTCTTCCAAAATTTCTGAACTACTCTCCCGAGAAACTCAAGCCACGCGACGGAATTAAAGGGGGGGGGGGATTAAACGCATTTTGCGTCAAAACTGCATCAGGCCATCGCCAGATGTGTCGAAGCCTGCTTGCTAGCAGAGGAGTCGAAGTAAATTTGATAGCTCTCGCCCGTTCCCACTCGCACAGCTTACTCTTTCTAGCGACGTATTTGGTGTGATCTTTTAATGTTGATGAAAAAACAAGGGCGCTGGACTGCCGCCGAGAAATGCTTGTGAACCGACACATGCCTCGAAAACGTATGTTTGTAAGGCGCGCGTCTGAATTTTGAAAGATGTTGCGGGATTTTAAATACAGCAACGGAAAAATGTAACAAATTTCAACCAAATCTTAGCACCGAGGAATTGCCCTTACACGCCGTATCATGTTGTTTATACATGACGGCTGTCCATCACATTTTAGTCAGATAGATAGATATTACCTTGAGACCATCTTTCCCTAAAGATGGATCGGTCGGGGTGGATTCATTTCATAGCCCCCATGCAGTCAGGATCTCAACGCAGTGAACTTTTTCTTATGTGGTTATATGAAAAATTGGTATATGCCACCGAAGTTGATACAATCGACGAATTGTGCCATCGCATCAACGCTGCAACAGGGCAGTTACGTCAACAATTTCCAATAGTATCGGAAAAGTGGATTCGTCAGTAGATTGAGGGCCGCTGGCCCCCACCACTATTAATTGATTCGCGGTTTAATTCGCGGATTTATTCGCGGATTTCGCGGTTTTAATTTTAATTCGCTGATTGACCTAATTAATTTCACGGTTTGATCTAATTAATCACTTATGAAGTTTGATATGTAATTTATATATGTGCTACTGATTAAATTACGCGGCGGCCATTTTTAATTTACTTTCGGAATTAGGCAGCGGAGCGCATGAATGGATTATCGAGATTTCCATTGTCCCTACCTACTATAAAGCTTTCATTTTTTCTAAGTTCAATTTTTTGATATTTAACTTCCCGGGGTTCGGCCATCTTGGTTTTTCTGCGCGCGCACTTCTCTCGGCTGCCCGTTACGATTTGGAATTTTTCAGATTTTTTTCTAAGTTTCCATTTTTTGAACTTATACTTCCCGGGTGTCGGCCATCTTTGTTTCCTGCTTGGGCAATTCTCGCGGCTGTCGTTTTAATTTCAATTTTCGCGCAAATGTTTGAATTTCAAATTGGTAGATCTCTCTCTCTCTCTCTCTCTCTCTCTCTCTTCTGCTCATCGGGCGTTGGTTGTCTCTCTCTTGCATTCACAGAAGGGCTGTTTATATTTAAAAAAATCTCTAGACGAGCTTGATTTGAACGCTCTACGTTCGTGTTCACCAAATTAGATGCAACCGTCAATGCTTCAGCACTACCGAGACGTTGCAAATTTTAATGTGTATAGCGGAAAGCCATATCGCTGTTCTGACGTCACGAGCACAGATTTTAAAACAAACTATTTTTTCAAAAATATAAATTATAAGAATGGGATTGTGTAGCCTGGTGTGTTTAAAGGTTGATACAATTTTTTTAAAATTGACTTTGTAACAGGTTTTCATGTAAATAATTCTTTAATTTTTATAATTTGCGTGACGCGCTATCGAGATTCCCATTATCCCATCCTACTATATAGCTGGAAATTTCCGCTCGGTCGGCGATAAGAGGTAAAGTCAGATCGTAAATATAAAACGAGTTACAAATTTGATTTTAATATATTCCTGAAATATCACGTATGAAAATGTCTCATATAATTTTATTAAATTATTTATAAAAACCTCGGTTATTATCTATTTTCCATATTTGAAATGCTAGAATATGTTTAAATTTATGTTGCTATGTGTAATTACAAAAGTCGCTATAGCCCGGGGCTGGGCTTTCTATTTGTCATCCTCGATTGGCCTAACAGGTCGTTGCCTGTCGGTTATAAGAGGTAAAGTCAGATCGTAAATATAAAACGAGTTACAAATTTGATTTTACACATATGATAACTAAACACATGTGAATAATTATTTTAATTCGCGAACAAAGCATCGTCTCCCGTCTGGCTCATCGCAGCTGTTCTCTCTCGCTCCCAAAGTCGACTTTGAACCCTGGTTGTCACGAGATTGTCATGTTTGGTTTTTATTTTATAAGTAAAGCGTCTTAGTTACTTTGAAGCACACCTTTCATAAAACGCACCAGTCAAATTTAAAGTAAATCACTAGGTTTTGGCGAGGGTCGGCATCGAAATGACAATTTAATAATAATTTTCAAAGTACATTACTCTAACTTGTTGCAATTTTAGTAAGCTTTGAATAAAAACAGGAATTTTATTGAAAAATATTCTGCTACAAGCATTTCGATAAACAAAATTTCAGTTATGTAGGCTTATTGTTCATTTTTATTACGAAAATTAACTCAAAATTGAACAAAAATCACGCAATTACACATCATGTCACATAATTTTTACAAAAATCGACATCATGTCACATAAATTATACAAAAACTGACACCATGTCACTTGAAATTATACAAAAAACGACATTTTTATTCAACACACGACGAAAATTGAACAAAAATCACGCAATTACACATCATCTCACATAAATTTTTACAAAAATCGACATCGTGTTACATAAATTATACAAAAACTGACATCATGTCACTTGAAATTATACAAAAAACGACATTTTCACTTAAAAAATTATCACAATTTGTTTTATAAATCGTTTTGTAAAACGAAAATGATGTAAAAACAGTTTTAGAGTTATTTCTAAGCATAATTTTGCAAATGTTTAACACTTTTTTATAAAATGTATCGCTCAAAATTAAAAGAAATCACAATTTTTTTTAATTATATCACACCATTATGAAATCGTAGATTGATTTTTTGAAATTTTACACTTTGTAACTGTAAAATAACTCCGAATACTAATATTTTAGCTTTAGATTTTGTAATTATTGCAGATTCGTGAAAAAACAAAATCAGAGTAGAAATAAAAACACAAACACTTTGTAATAAACTAATATATTGTTCTTATTTCGTATAATACTTAATAATATAAAAATAAATGTACAGCTGAATGTCTTATTTTCTAAAAATCCACTAGCAATTTACAAAACTGTAGTTTGAGGTCCAAACTGCTGCCGCACTAACTCGTTTTAAACCATTGTACTTTGTTACCTGGTGCGGCTGCATCCTGGGCCTCTGGTTTTACAAATTTTAAAAATAAAAGGTATGGAAACACTGCGTGCGTCACATAGCAGACAGGTTGGTTCTTGTAAAATTCAGCGATGACAAATCACAACAAATAATAATAATAAAACGTCAGCTGAGGGGCAACTCCTTCGATAAATATATATCAAATCCGATTTAGAAATTTGTATATGGCTTAATTTATATAAAATATTGTATGAAATTGCAAATAGAAGTCTTTTAAACTATATGTTTTTCTTAATTGGTTGGCCGAATGGTTAAAGCGTCAGATTTAAGCTCTGATCTCGAGAGAGAATACGGGTTAGATTCCCGTACCTGCCATATTTTTTTTATATATTTATTATGAAAGTCTTGATTTTAAGTTAGTTTATTCATGACGGCTCTACCAGAACAAACGGCTGAGCTCCTTTTTCGACTAAAATGGACCAAGCGCGGAAGATGTTGGTTGTATCTCCGGAATTTGTCCAACGCCGTAAGTCTGCGGAGAAAAATATATTATCTCAGCTTGATGACGAAATGCAAAAAGTTTTAAAGTCCAAATTAACTGATCACGATAAATGGGGGTAGTACAACCAAGTGTTACAAAGATTCCTTCATTTCACAAACCAGGCACGGCAGCCAATCAAAATACCTATTGAAACAACCAGTAACAGCCTATCAAATGCCGTTATTTTATCTACACTTCCCAAAACTTTTAAGAAAAAAGCTGAAGTTTTCCTACGCATTTTGAGTGCCTCAAACGATGTGAGCTGGGATCACAAGGGTACTGTTACTATAAAGGGTGAAATTTTACCGGCGTCTAACATAGTCGATTTAGTTCACGACACTCTGAGGTCTCGAAAAACTATTAATCCACCCGGACGCCTACAGTTTGCTGATTACATCAAAGACCTTAACGTTGCTCATGTACTGCTGCCTAAACCTAAGCAACAAAAAGTGCTAGCCCCGACTGTTACTACAGGAAAAACCGAAATGGAAACTGATAACTGCGAGTCCGATTTAGAATATAAATTAAAAACACCAAGTACTCATCCAAGTCCACATCAAAAAGGTTCAGTCAGAAGAACGCCGATAAGGAAACGCCTCTAAAAAAGGGCCGTTAGAACAACGACTCTAAGGCAGATGTCATCAACATCAAAAACGAAGGGAATTCTAGATTGGGAGCATCTTAAACTTTAAAATGCCACATTGAAATTTGTTCTACGATCCCTTGTAAACGAATTCTGATTTTATTACTTGCAGTCTTTTTAATTTGAAATGTTGTACACCTCAAACTACAGTTTTGTAAATTGCTAGTGGATTTTTAGAAAATAAGACATTCAGCTGTACATTTATTTTTATATTATTAAGTATTATACGAAATAAGAACAATATATTTGTTTATTACAAAGTTTTTGTGTTTTTATTTCTACTCTGCTTTTGTTTTTTCACGAATCTGCAATAATTACAAAATCTAAAGCTAAAGTATTAGTATTTGAAGTTATTTTACAGTTACAAAGTGTAAAATTTCAAAAAATCAATCTACGATTTCATAATGGTGTGATATAATTTAAAAAATTGCGATTTCTTTTAATTTTGAGCGATACATTTTATAAAAAAGTGTAAAACATTTGCAAAATTATGCTTAGAAATAACTCTAAAACTGTTTTTACATCATTTTCGTTTTACAAAACAATTTATAAAACGAATTGTGATAATTTTTTAAGTGAAATAATGTGGGATGGCGTATTTTTTATCACTTATTGAATAAAAATGTCGTTTTTTGTATAATTTCAAGTGACATGATGCCAGTTTTTGTAAAATTTTAAGTGAAATGATGGTGCCAGAACATTTTTTTCAACGAAATTGCGCGTTTTCATTCAAAATTATGTTAATTTGGGGTCAACATACATATATTTCTATCAAAAGTACAAGAATTTTTGAATTTTGTTTATCAAAATGATTGTGGTAGAAGATTTTTCAACGAAATTATGATTTCTTTTAATTTTGAGCGATGCATTTTATTAAAAAGTGTAAAACATTTGCAAAATTATGCATAGTTTATGTAACATGATGTCGATTTTTGTAAAAATTTATGTGAGATGATGTGTAATTGCGTGATTTTTGTTCAATTTTCGTCGTGTGTTGAGTAAAAATGTCGTTTTTTGTATAATTTCAAGTGACATGATGTCAGTTTTTGTAAAATTTTAAGTGAAGTGATGGTGTCATATAGGTAAAAAGCCGGGTTGCGTTGCTCTCAGCTACCGTGTTTCGCATACTTTTGAAGGTCGTCCATGTAGGCTTGCAGACTTCGGCTTCCCATGTCGTCTAACATTTTATATCGCGATGGGAAATTCAATTTTAGTAGAGAGTTAAAAAACATTTTATTGTTTTGCAAGATGAAAAATTACAAAAAATCGTACAATTTACACACAGAACACAACTCTTTCTTTATGTTTACTTACGGTAGTCTTAATTCTATCCAATTTAATTTTTATTCTGAAATTTAAGTCTAAATCTAAATCATGTATTTCTTTCTCGAACCAGTAATTAGATAGGTACAACTGTTTTACATTTTCGAACTGTAAAATATAACGATTTTTGTTTCTGTAATTTATGTGTTTAATTCCAGTTATAACTAGTTCTGTTCCCTCCTGGAGTTCCTCCAAACGATGGCATTGTGTAATCTTAAACCTGCCTTTTAGTTGCTGCATGCTAATGTTAGTAATTTGATCCATATCTTCTTCAGTGTATATTAATCGATCTGGATCTCGCCATTCTCAGCTGTAAAATTCAACTTCCTCTAGTTTGGGGAATGAGTTACCATTAAACGTAGAAACTCCATTAGTTTTAAATTTTATAAACGGTTCTTCTGTTGGCAAACATACAATATATAATCCATTAAATGGAATACAAATGTATCCCTGTTCTCTAAGTTTCTCTTTGTTATCGGCATAAATATCTATAAGATGTCATTTAAAACACCCTTTTAAGAAGTATACACTTTTGCTTCCATCTTTTTCTGCTAGAACACCAACCGTCGGAAATTTTCCCCTAGTATTTACCATAAATGCGGAAATCTTGTATACCCCAGTTGTGTCGAGATTGCTCCAAGGGTTTTGATTAAAGTAACTGCATAGTCTATCCTCCGTTTCTTTTACTTTCTGTTCTTTTGACAGCAAATTTTTGTATTCTTCTTTTATCGAGTTTGTTTCCGCTAAATAATCTAGTTTTCTTTTTTTTATTTCTATTTCTTCCAACTCCAATGTTCGCTTTCTTGCACTTAATACATGGACAGCCGATAGTGGAGTTATTTCTTTAAGTGGATATGGAGTAAGCCTGCTTTTGATGTTAGTTTTTTATCTTAAGACCTGCGGAATGACGTTACTCGTATCAACCAATCCCAAGGCAGTAATATTTAAATTCGGTGCTATCGTAGAGAACAGTGTTGTGGATTTGGAAAAGAATGTTTCTCCAGCCTTAATATAGCACTTTTGTATTATGTTTATGTTATCCTCGTGTGCGTCGCTGTCTACAATTTCTAAATAATTAACTGGTAAATAGTTAAAACTGCAGGCGGAAAGGACGTAGTTTATCATTTTCTCGCGCTGTACTTGGTTATCTGGCAGTGTGATTTGCATCCCGGTCAACTTTCTTGAATTTTTATTGTCCCAGAACACATATTGTAAAACATTGTTAAACACAACACCACAGCTTTTTTGTACACTATCTGTTAACTTGGTCCACATAGAAGCGATTGACACAGAATAAAACGGTGCATCTTGTAAATACTGCTTGTTACTGTCCAAGACACTTAAACAGTCCTCCAGAGGGTCGAATACATTACCTATCTTGTAATTGTATATTGTTACTTCCAATCTTGTAATTCCGTGGTCTCTAGCCAACCAAGATGTAAATGTTTCTTTTAATCGTGCATCTGGACATTTGATAAAGTCAATAATATGGTTTCCGATTGTCTTGTTAACACCTGGACTTGAAATTTGGCAAATAAATTTTGAAACAATAAAAAAGCCAACCTGCGATTGATTACTAATAATAATCAATGGTAGTATAATCGCAGATCAACCCCCTTATCGTTTATACACCACGGTAGCTCAGAAATGTACTTACCGCAATGGCCTAGCTAGCGTCAAAGTCGATGGCCTTAGGTCGCAGATTTCTATCATCAGCTGATCAGCTGCAAGCTCCTTTAATAATAGTAGAAAAAACACCGGGCGCCAGAAATCACCGATTTCAAGAAATAAATAAGAAAATAACAAACAATTAAGTTTATTAATCAGCAGGTCATGTTTGGTGGCAACATCAATAATACGTCGGTAAATCGTTTATCACAATATTAAATAATCTGAATACAATAAATTATGTGCTGAAAATGCAACACGCACAGCGAGAATATGTGAACCCCTTTTTTAGGCTCTTAGATTGAATTTGATAGCAATTCAATGAAGGGATAAGCTTATCACAGTCATATGTAATAACCGTTATATCGGTAGTGATATTAAAATGGCGTGAAGGCACTTTTTACAAGATTTTTAATATGTATTCATTAAGCAGAACTTTAAATTTGTGAAATACAAATCATAGAACAATTAGTACATAATGTTTTAAATTTATAAAACGTAGCTTTAGATTTGTAAATTGTAAATTGAAACAATTAATCCATTAAGTTTTTAATTCATAAATGGTAAATGAAATTTGTAACTGGTAAATAAGTTAACGGTGATGTAGCGTCATTAACATCAATTCCGCCGACAATTCGTGGGCGGGCGAAGTTATCATCAAGAAGTTGTAATGAGACTAACCTCGTGGCCAAAGTTGATAAGATAATGAACGCTCCGAGTCCAGGTCAAGGTGACATTCCCGAAAGAGTTGCTGGTCCCAAATGTTGATTAGGGTGTTATTTAAGAACCCAAATAAGGAGTCGTCCGGAAAACGGCATCAAAGAGTGGCGTTTGAAGGTGACGTTGAAAAATTACGTCGACGAATAACGTCAAAAAAGAAGCTGATTTTAATTATCAGCCCACAAACAAAATTAATATTGAGGTGCAATAAAGCACACAAAATGATTTCTTGGAACTAGTTGCTCCAACCAAAGCGAAAGTTAAAATGAGGTCGCGCGGCTGGTGCAACTGATAACGAATTATTTTTGGGAAAACCGAAATCAGAAAGCTCGCGCGGAACAAAACTCGATATTATTCGAAATACAGCGGAAATAATTCAAGTGGGAATGTACAGGCTGGCCCGGAAAGGAATAAATGGCGAAACAAATAGCAGGAGCTAAAGATTTGTTTCAATTTGTTATATATCTTAATTCTGCAATTCGAGTTCATCCATGTAGGTAGGGTAGCTGAATTATTTGCCTCACTAACGTTCGGCTAAATAAACTTCACCTTCGCCACATAAAGTATCACTTTTACTCCTAATAACATAATCTACTATTGGATAAAATTTTATATCTCACGCGTGTATTATTACAAATAATTCAGTTATTAAAAATGATTCATTCTAGTGATGGGCATAACCGGACAATTTTCATAACCGAATTATTTGCATTCGAATCATATTAATAACCGATTGATTATTTGAATAATCATTCGAATACATTTTGGCTCTCGATTCGTTTCGATTAAGTCAGCCGGTTTGCCGGTTGGCGGTTCATCGTCATCTGCATCGGCATCGTAACTTGCAGATAGCAGAGGAACTCAGTTAATCGTTAATTATAATAATTGTATAAATGATTTCTATTTGATTTCTAAGGAGTTTAAAGCATTGAGAATAGCTATATCAATACTAATCATAAAGAAATTATAAATATGCGAATACAAAGTATCTATTGAATCTATTTTTAGTTCCTAAAATTCTCTAGTAGGCACCCTTCCCTTTTCGCTTGCACATCATACCGGTATATTTTAGAATCCATAATTTATCTACGTTCAGCCTTCCGCGGTTCTAAGGACGCACACTTAAAATTTTCTACATCGAAATCTACTTCTTGTCCTGACTGCTCCGTTATAAAAAATTAAATATAAATCTGTTACGATATTGGAAAATCTTATTTCGTTTTCTGTTTATCCCTTATTAGGCATAATCAACCGCGTTTCGAAGCAAAAATTTAGGCCGTTATATATTAATACCAACACAGCTTCGGCAAATCTCATACTCAGCAGAACGTTATCTTTAATAGGAACGGCCCCATAAATTTAACTCGTCGACTGGGACTCTCAAATGTCTTAATAACATCAACAAGCAGCCGCGAACCTCACTTGGGTCAATCAAGTACATACGTAGAAAAGGTTATATGAGTTATGAATGACGTATTATTTACAGAATTTCGATCACTCGCAGGTCGCTGAGACGCGGCACGTAGTACGTATCAGGATGAGGTTATTTTTCATCCGAATACTTGGAACGAAAACCGAGTTACACAGGTTATTTCAATAACCGGATAACCGGTTATTTTTGATTCGAATAAGCCCATCACTAATTCATTCTAGAACAGACTCGGCCTGGCTGCCTCGAAGGCTCTACTATTCTCTCGTGGATCATTTGTAATATAACACAATTTGTAACATAAATAACTATTGTAGCGCATGTATATAGCTATTAAGACAACTAGAGTTTTATAGACAGTTAAAAAATCGAGATCGTAGTTTAAATTCGAGCGACCGCAGGGAGCGAGAATTTAATAGACCGAGATTTTTAAAACTATAAAACTCGTATTGTCTTCAAGATTTTTTCTAATACTAATAATGTCTCCAAGGGGGGCCTCGTGGCTCCGCCCCTCTCCTAATTTCTCCAAGGGGGCCCCAGCGGCCATTTTCGATCCTTCCCTTCGCTGGGAAAGAAACAGATATTTATTGTAAAAATTACCAGAATATGTAATAATTTAAAGTTCAGATTTGTTATAAATTAACATAGGCCTTGTAAATAATTCATATTATGATGTTTTTAGAATAGCATTATTTTTTGTGTAAAACAAATTCAAATCGGAGTTCAATTTGAGCCTTCAATGCGAACAGACGTTACCGCGACCGCTGCTAACCTCGAGTGTTTTGTTGCAAGAGTGCTGGCGTGGTAAGATAACAGTGTAGCCAGAACATTTAAATTCACACCACTAAATAAAAATATATACAACGCAGGCCCCTTCGGGGGAACCTTGCAGCTCAATTTCATTCCTTATCCCAAAACAGTACTTTAAACCTACAAAACAAACCCACCCCTACCTAAAATGAATACCCCAACAGGAAATAATAGCAGGATCCCCAGCCAAAGGGATGGAGCTGTAAACAAAAATTCCGCTACAGTTAATGCAGAAAATCAAAGCTATTCGAAAATAACCCAAAAAACACCGGAAATTAAATATCCACAAAAAGATCAAGCCATTATTATCAACGCAATAGACGGCATACAGATTAAAGAATATATATACGCTGTAGGACAAATAGTAAAACCTATCAACATACTAGCCGCATCCAGATTGGCAAATGGTCGAATTTGCATATACTTATCGTCTAAAGAAATGGTAGAACACTTATTAGGGAAAACAGAGATAATAAATGTAGCTGGGCAACAAACAACTATGCGCAAACTTATAACCCCTGCTAAAAAGATTATCATCTCAAACATATGTCCATCTATCCCGAATACTTATATAGAAAGGAAACTTAAAGAAATAGGTCTCAAGACAGTATCCCCAATTTATGCTATCAAGGTAGGAATACCAGAACAAGAATATGCACACATCCTTAGCTTTCGAAGATTTACATACATAGCTCCAAATGATAACCTAGTTATACCTGAATCTACCATTATATCATACGATAACGACCAATACCGAATTTACATTCAGGAAGATATACAAAAATGCTATAAGTGTAACCAATCTGGCCATATATCAACTAAATGTATCTCCAATACTACAGACAACCTAATTTCGACCTCCACCGAGAACGAGAAAAAAAGACCCCTTCAATCAACCAGCCTGGAATCTTGTACAGGTGAAGTAATTGAAAATATGGACGAGCAACAAACCAACGAGCAACTGGAATTAATTAAAAAACCTAAACCACCAAAAAGTACAAATAAAAAAGCAAAAACTAATACAGAAGAGGACAAACCAACAATAGACGAACAGCTAGCACCATTACAAGATCTTCTTAAAACAAAAGAAGACGTCTACGGCATAACATATGAAGAACTTAAAAAATATATTTTAGAAGTATCTAACGCACCCGATCCACTAACTGTCACAAGAAAATACACAAGAGATGTAAACCGCTTCCTCGATAATCTCACAGACCTATATGCTTCCTTAGTACATCGCCGCATTAAGTATAAATTTACAAGAATAATCGGCATCGTTAAAAAGAGTCTTAGAAGAGAAGCAGATGGCGACGACACTTCGGAACATTCCCAGTCCCAAATGGACTGTCTTTCCCAAACAGATTAAGGATGAAAATTATTCAATTCAACTGTAATGGTTACTATACCCGACTAAACGATATACAACAACTTCTTAGAGATCAACAGCCGAACATACTATGTTTACAAGAAACGCACTTAAAACAAGAAAGAACACCATACCTAAAAGGATATAAATCCTACAACAATTATCGTGCAAACCAAGCCTGGGGCGGAGTCAGCACTTTTGTAAAACAGGAAATACACTCGGAAACTGTACAGCTCCATACAAACCTTGAAGTAGTTGCCATACAAATATATCTTCCGCAGAAATGGGTAATATGCAATATATATATACCACCGAATTACCAACTGGAAAGCACGGAACTGGAAAACCTAATTAACAACTTACCCATCCCGTATATAATTGTAGGAGATTTTAACTCACATAACAGCATCTGGGGAAGCGAGAAAACAAACAGCAAAGGAAGAATAGTAGAAAACATATTAGACAACAACAACCACCTGACACTCCTTAATGACGGACGCCCTACACATTTTGATTTTAAAACAACAACATTTTCGGCCATTGATTTATCTCACTGTCATGTACGACTAACCCATCTCCTAACATGGTCACCGCTTCATAGTCTATATGGAAGCGATCACTACCCGATAGTGCTAAATACAAGTATAAACTCATCGAAGCACACAACTCCACAAAAATGGAAAATAGCTGATGCTAATTGGACCCTTTTTACCAAGGAAATGGAGCTAAATAATATATTCTTTTCAGAAGAACACGATATAGAAACAAATGTAACACAAATTACTAATAAAATCTTAGAGGCAGCTTCCTTATCAATTCCTATATGTCAATTCAATGACCAAAAGTATCAAGTTCCCTGGTGGAATTCTGAATGCAAACACGTAACAAAAATGAAAAATAAAGCATTCAACAAATACAAAAAGTCCAAAACCATTCAAAACTTAGTTGAATACAAAAAAGCAAGAGCAATTGCGAGAAGGGTTGTTAGAAATAGCAAACAGAAGTCATGGGAAAACTATGTAAGTTCAATAAACGCAACAACAAGTAATAAAGAAGTCTGGGACAAGATTCGAAGGATAAAGGGAACAAAAACGAACTTTAATATACCTGCACTCAAAATCAACTCGAAGATTATAACAACCGACAAAGAAATAGCCGATACAATTAGTAATACATTTGCCCATACCTCCAACTCAGATAACTATGACCTCTCCCTCATACATTACAAAGAAAGAATGGAAAAACAACCCTTCAAAATACCTCACGACAATTCAGAAATCTATAATAGGTGCTTTACATATGATGAATTGCGTTACGCCCTACAAAACAGCAAAGACTCGTCTCCTGGCCCGGACACAATTCACTATGAAATGTTGAAACACCTCCCTTCTTCCTCAAAAAACACCATTCTAAAACTATATAACCATATCTGGTCTAGCAACACATATCCAAGTTCATGGAGGGACGCTATAATAATCCCAATACTAAAACCGAATAAAGAAACTACGTCTCCGAATAGCTATCGCCCAATATCCTTAACAAATACGTTATGTAAACTCCTAGAAAGTATGGTAAACAGAAGGCTAACGTGGTACTTAGAAGACCAAAACAAATTAGCTGCCGAACAAAGCGGTTTTCGCAAGAAACGGTCCACACTAGATCAACTTTCAAAATTGGAAATGGAAATCAAAAACGCCTTTGTAACTAAACAAGAGATAATAGCTATTTTTTAGACATCAAAAAAGCATACGATATGACCTGGCAATTCAAAATCAAAAAAACTCTAGTGGAGTGGGGATTGAAAGGAAGACTAGTGCATTTTATTGAAAATTTTATGTCTAACAGAACGTTTAAAGTTAGAATCGGAAACACACTATCCGAGAAACAACTGCAAGGCAATGGCGTTCCACAGGGATCAGTTCTGAGTGTATCCCTATTCCTAATCGCAATAAATGATATAATAGAAGCAGTTAAAAACCCAGTCAAAGTATTACTTTTTGCGGATGACATTATAATATACTCCATAGATTCAGACATCAAACGAGTGCAAGCATCTTTACAAAATTCTCTAAATAATCTACAACAGTGGAGCATGACCAATGGACTTACATTTTCAATAGAGAAAACAAAATGTATTCACTTTTCAAGAAAGCACAATCCCGAAAACCCCAAATTAAACTTAAATGGACAACTGCTCGAATACGTTACGGAAATGCGCTATCTAGGAGTAATATATGATCGAAAGCTAACATGAACACCACATCTCCGTCACATAAAAGATAAATGCAAAAAGACTCTGAACATAATTAAGGTTGTTTCCCATAATCATTGGGGAGCAAAGAGGGATACACTTATGACTTTAGTCAATACCCTCGTTAGATCCAAATTGGAATATGCTAGTTTCATATACGGAGGGGCAAAACCTAACACCCTAAAAATTATAGACTGTATATAATACAAGTTTAAGAATAGCAATAGGAGCCTTCAGAAGTAGCCCAATTCTAAGCCTTTACAGCGAAACTGGCCAGATGCCACTAGAATACAGAAGAAACCTACAGCTACTAAATTATACGCTCACGGTCACAACTAACAACCAACACCCCAATTACCTCTCTGTAATCCAACCTAATTACCAAAATTTATACTACCTAAGGCCATATATCATACCCCCTTATAATATTCGCGCGCTAAACTTAAGAAATGAACTACAGATAAACCATAACAACCTATTCCACTTACCACAAACCACCCCTCCATGGACACAAAAAACCCCCCAAATACGGATAGAACTCACACAATTCCCAAAACATGATACCCAACCATTAATTTATAAAACTAAACTAAAAGAACTTGTTAGTGAATTCCCGAACTATGAACATTTATATACCGACGGCTCTAGAACAAACGGAAACACCGGAAGTGCATTTACATACTCCAACTATACCAAAAGTTTTAAGCTCAGTGATAGTGCATCAGTCTTCACAGCAGAACTTCACGCAATTCAAATGGCACTGGAATTTGCCCTAAAACATTCAGAAGCTAACTTCCTGGTTTTAACGGACTCTTTAAGCGCCACTGAAATATTGGAAAATGTATATAGCGATAACCCGTATGTAATAAAAATTCATGATATACTCAGCCAACTACGAGAATCAAATAAGTCTATAGCATTTATATGGATTCCTGGACATATTGGTATTCATGGAAATGAAGCAGCAGACCGAGCAGCAAAACAAGCAACGACAAAACAGGACATCGATAATGAGAACTTACCAATATCTGATTTAAAAACAGAGCAAAAAAACACAATCAAGAAGAAATGGTATGCCTACTGGGACCAAAGTCAAGACAACAAGCTGAGACTAATCAAAAATACACCAGAGAACTGCATTCCACAACTACCACTTAAAAGAAGAGAAGAAGTAGTGTACCGCAGATTAAGAATAGGTCATTGTTTACTGACACATGGATATCTGTTGCGACGAGAACCCCCTCCAGAATGTGATCAATGCTCTACAAACATCACTGTCAAACACATCTTGTGTAGCTGTACAAAATACACCGAAGAAAGAAAGTTGTGCAACATCGAAGGTCTCCAGATACAAAAATGTATTAAATAATAGTAAAACTAGCATTCAAAACCTTTTTAAATACTTGAAATTGACTAACTTGTACTGTAAGATATAAGTATAAACAAAATGTAATAAGTGTCTAAAATCATAGTTGTTAGGGCACTTTAAATAATTAATTAAAAAAAAAAAATTCAAATCAAAGTAGGCCTGGCATTTCATACAACTAAAAACAAAACTGTAGACAATTGCGGGTAGCTTCTTAAAGAGAGTCAGTTGTACTTTGCTAAATTCCAAATAAATAACATTTTATGTGCGAATAAATACCCAAGTTTACCAACAAGTTGTGTTTTTATTGAGCGTCTCAAGGGTGATTTGTGGAAGTTTTTCTTTATATTGAGCTTCCGCAACAAGTAGAAAAATGCATTTGGTCTAGTGCAAGCCAAATTATATCAAAGTAATTCTACGGAGGGCCAGCGTGTCCAAAATGCATAGGCGAGCTGTAAACGTGTGGTGCAGCACAGCCCTAAAGTGGCCTCCGGCTTCAGCAAAGGCCATCCGAAAGGTCATCGAGTTGCAGCCGACATCGAGATGGATACTAGAGTCGATTCGAGCCTTGCTAACTGCAAGCCAGTAACGACATCCTATCTAGAGCATCGTGATACGCCCAGCGAGGGTGAAGGTACCTCGAGATCATCTTAGAAGCCATCTAAAGGTCAGATTTTGCCAGCTAGAAAGTGTCTTTTGTGATTGTGTTGAATTGGTGTCGGTTTGCGTTTTACTTCCGGTAGTGGCGTCCCTAGAAGTGTTTTGTTTCGTAACGTGGTTTACTTACTTTCAATTTTTATCGCATGGCAACAGCGGTCATTGCGTGGACATCAATAGTTTAAATAGAACACGGAGTTTGTTTACTTTTTTCGACACCAGGGAATCACCTTCTAATAGTTAAAGTCCCGTCAAGTAGAAATATCACATTAGTAAATTCCCGTCAGTAAAATATCGCAGCCTACAGAGTGAGCACAAATAAATGTTTAACCGAACTTTAGATGATTATTATTAGCAAAGTAGCAATTTAATTTTGGATGTAGCGACCTAATCCTGAGATAGAGTCATTTTATTAATTATAAGATAGGATAAAAATATTAGCCGGGCAAGTTAAGTGGTGAATGTAATCTTAACCCTATGTAGATTGATTAAGAGTCATAAAGGTATCACAGTATAGATACAAAGTCAAAATCTGATGCAGATGGTAACATAAATGACTAACATTAATTTTATTTTTCAACAGCATACAATAATAAATGTCGATTCTATTGCATTAACTACATCGTAGGATAAAATAATATATATTTTCTACGATCGTGTCAAAATGACAATTTTTTGCACTGTTTTTAGTGTCAAAAGCGACGTTTGTAGTACTCTTAATATTAGCGCCCAAAATATGTCTTATTCGCACTTTGCCGTTGGAGGCGTGTTTTAATAATTTATTAAAACACGCTTTGCCGTAAATTCTAATGTCAACATAACCTTCAATATCTAACACAATATGACTGAAAAAGTGTCACCCAACTAAGGTTTTATATTTCTATTACGATCGTAGAAAAAATAGCAAATGATACACGTGTATAATAGTATATTACATACCGAGGTGGGAAGTGTTTCATTACTGTCGAGAGATTAGGTAGTTTACCAAGACGCGTAGCGTCGAGGTTAACTTTATCTCAAGACAGGGATGAAACTTTCCACCGTGGTATGTATACTATTTTATTTGCAATCATCTAATTTTAAAAATAACTACAATTGAATTCTGAATAATAGATATCTTGATGTAGCTAATATTTTTGTTACCATGAAAACAACCCACTCAATGTTTTGTTACCATGGAAACACCCCACTCTTCAGGTATGTAATATTTTTCGGGGTATGTAATAATTTCCTGGCTAGTTTCAAGTAATCATCTAGTTCCCAGCTGTTGTCATGTCATGAAATTGACACATTACAATGTGATTGCGAATAAAAGCCATTAAATCACTATCGACGTTAAAAGTACGTCGCACTTGTTTTAAAGACGTACTTATACACTTGTATCATAATATACTAGTTTTATTAGGATTAAACGCATCACTTTGTTTGACAAGCAATTATGTTTGCATAAGTTAAGAAGTAAAAGTACGTATAATCTTAGGAACCAAAACCCAGCGTTTTTATTGAGATCACCAAAGAAATTACCATACTGACTTTCTGATATGCCAGCAATTATTGTTGACCTTTTAAAAAATAAAAACTGCAATTTTTACAAATGATTGAATTTAAAGTATTTTACTAAAATGAGTCTATTGTTTATGATATCGCAGATTCAATTATTTTTTCTAAGGAAATTTGCATCGGTATTGCAAGTATGTAACTAGTGATATATAATAATAATAGATCTTTATAATTATTCATAATATATTACCAAATTTTAATAAAATATATCTTGGAATTGTTGGAAATTTATTTAAATAAGCAGTATTAATTAAATAAAATCATACTCATAATTTACTTACCTTTTACTTTTTATTCTGTACACATTTTTTTCTTGCTTTTTCGACAAGTACTTGGTCTTTGATGAATTAAAATACTCATATCTTTACACCTCGAAGATCAGTGCGAAACTAAAATTATAATTTGCGAGAATTGAGCTGAATGCTGAATACGTGATCGATATTTTGCTCTTTCTCGGAATCACACTGCATTCGGAATTATGTCTAGGGTACTATCTCATCCACGCAGAATACTACTACTGCACGCATCTTGGCGACTCCCCAAAGCTGAGCATTCATACAGATAAATTCCCTTGAAAATCGAGCGACAAGCTATCAAAACATTACAAATATGTTGTCACTATTTGCATTAACATTTATTTTAAACAAACATATTGTAAGTTAACATATCCCGCAAGACGGCCTTCGTGTGAAATTCTTAAAATTGTATGTAGAAACACCATAACTAGCCCACAAAAAATGCATACATTCCACAGTTTTAAAAATTAATGCCATATTTTTGCAGGAATAAATTCTAAATTTGATGTGAACGCCGTCTAGATACACCTTTCAAGCAACAATACTAAAAATATCAGAGCTATTATGAGAAGAGAAACGATGATATTTTGTAATTTTTAGACCCCCAAAATGAGCAATTTTGAGCAGCTTTAAAATAGCCATAAATTCAGTCGATATGTTATAACATTATATAAATTGAAATTACACTACAGCAGTAATGGAAGCCCTCATATTTATGGAGTTAAATTATTTATATAAATAATTTATATTAAACATTTTAAAGATGACTATTTAATAAGTACAGTGTCAATTACTAATTCAAAAACGTATGTGTATAGTGAATTCTTTATATATATATATATTTATATTGATATGATTTACTTACAGTGGAAAATGTAGTTACGAGTAATTTGAAATAGCCTTACAATGATTTTAAAACAATTAGCTTAAATATCATTTTACATTTAAATGCGATTAATAAAATAACATTTTATAACAAAAAATCACTTCATTGGACACCTTCAACAAAGGCCGAATCATCCAAAGTATGTAGCCAATTGAATATCATCATATTTCTCTCGTACTTTGACAACGGCTTTCCGCGCTCTCGTTCTACATCGCGAATTGTGAGCGGCAAATTTTTATTTGCTGTTTGTTTAACAACTTTGAGCACTGAAGCATTAGCATTATTAGTTGGTGAAGGCTTTGGCACTGGATTTGCCCCAGGGACTGTGAGTCGCGACGTTGATTCTTTGTTAATGCTACATTCTGCAGACGAATTTGTAACGGATGTTGATAATGACACTTCCAATCTATCTAAGTTGAATTCGCTCTGTGAAAGCCTTTCCAATGCTTTATATGTCGTTAGCAGTCTTCTCCTGATGTAGTTTTGACGAACCTATAACAATAAATTTCTAATGTAAAGATTCTAAACATAACGTTAGCACAGTTTCAGAGTAGGTACTGATCATGTAATCAGAGTACCAATAAAGCTTAATGTAGCATGTTATATTCGATCGTAAGAAGTACATATAGAAAAGACAGGTAAAATAAATATCGTAGCAGAACCTGCGCAACAATTACAATATTATTACTATATTCTGAGCTTGTTGCGTACTGTCATTATTATACTTTCTTGTTAATTATGCCATTAAAATTTTAACTTTAGAGTATCAAATATCGATTGTCTCGCTTCACTAGGTTTTATTAAACATCGCGTATGGCAATTGTATAGGAAGAATCTGCGTTTTTAAAAGTTCATGTATATAAATATATAGGGCAATACCTATAATATATACCTACTTTTTTAATTAGTTTTCTTAATATTATAAATATTGTGGCAAGGTTGCTTATATAATAATTATATGTTTGGTCAGTTTAATATTTTAAAGGTCCCGGGTGGTGTAGCTTGAACAAGCGTCCACGTTCGATCAGCAGAGTTAAGCAACGCTCTTACTGGTCAGAACTTGGATGGGAGTTCCACGGCTGCTTCTCTCGGCGCCTCGTCATACGGCTATCACGGAAATAGTTGGTCCCGGATGGCATAATAACATCATGACAGTCGTTAGTGGGGTTGGAAGTCCCCATAAAATGTACAGGGACGCCTATAATTGGCCTAACGGCTGTTGGCTGAGTACCAAAATTTAAAAAAAATATTACTAATTTCGTTACTACTTTCAACTGCGTGGTCACAAAGTATTAATTTATGTTTTCTTTTAGTAGTTAAGTAGAATTAGGCAAACGATTATGTTATTGTATCAATTATCTTTTACATGAAGGTTATGTGGAAGATGAGAGGGATTGAGATATTTCCTATACCCACCTGAATCTCACCTTGTGATTACCTGCTTTTTTGTTTTTATATTAATTTTATATTTTTTTACATCGTAATAAAGTGATTATTATTATCCCTTTTTCTCATTTTCCTATCAGTTGATGGTAAATTGATTATTATTTAAAGTATATATCCCAATATGCCCTCAAGTTTCAAACCAGGTATTAGGTCTACAATAAGACACACAATGCAAATTGGGATATGAAAATATACATGTTAACATCACAACCTCAAATGTTAAACAAGCCGCATCTCTAAAAATATATAAAAAAATATGTGGAAGAAAACCATGTTGATCTTTGTAGAAATTTTTATAGTCAATTGTCAAAATTCCAACTTATCTACAATGCTTTGTATATAATAGTAAATAGCAACGATAACGGCTTTAAAAATATACTTTAAATATATGGAGTGTCCAGGATAAGCAGGGCGCACATGGATCTAGAATCTTGTAAATGGTGAAAGTCACCGGTTAGTCATTTATCCGAAAGCTACTGTAATTGCCAGTCCAATTCTATCATTTTTACCTAATTCACATCAGAAGTTAAAAACTACAATCTTTATATTATGCAGGGTGCCCAATATATGCTTCCTCTCCTGAAAATTTTGCATATAGGCAACACATCAGACAATCCAGAGGCAACTTAGTGCAAAACCAGTTTTTTATTAATAAGATTCGCGTTCAAAGAATAAACTTTTTAACGAAAGGTAGCATATGGATTAGAAAACTGTCAAGAAGGCAGTGAAAAAATGTGCTGTCTGCGCGTTCACGTTTTCATCGTCAGCGATCGGGTGCAATTCGTCTGCGATCGGCAATAGTTGCTTATTTCATGACTGTCCGTCACAATGCAATGATAAGAAAACACGAAAGATAGATTGTTTAGGTAAGTGAATTAAGCATCTAATTAGTAAGCCAATTCCTCCTAGGAGCGTAGGTTCGAATCCCATCGACTCCGATATTGTTTCTTAAATTAATTTGATTCGCACAAGTGTTTTATTTTACTGTTATATTAACAAAACTTTAAGTAATTTGTATTTATTTTGTATATAATTTTGAACAGTTTTTAATAGTAATTCGATCTAGCAAAACTTATTTCAGTTGCAGTGCGCTTTCTTTATTAAAAATGCTAAAAAATCTTGACGTTTTTTAAATTTACAATTCTATTTTAAAAATGCACAGGTTATTTTAATTAAAATAAGGGCACCTACGTGGTGGCTTAAAAACAGTCCTTATATAAAAACACAGTCGTGCTGCCTGACTGGGTGCTTGCATCTGCGAGTCACGTATTTATCGTCACCGATCGGGCGTAATTCGTTCACGATCGGTTCTGTTGTCACCGTGTTTTTCTTAATGCGACGATAAGCAAGTACGTCAGGCAGCGGAATTTAGCTGAGCGGTCTGACTATCAAACGGGCTGCCTTTGGGAGTACAAGTTTGCATCCTAATTTTCCTTGAAAATTGGCGTAATTCGCATTACTAAGTGATTCCTTTTAGTGTTTCAGTATTATTAGAAACATTAAGATATTTTTAACTGTTTTGTACTTCTGCAGACAAAAAATAAAAACACCGACGTTAATGTGCTCGGTTTTTAATCGATTTTAAACGTCGTAATTATTGCTTCCATGTCATATTGACTTAACAAAATGTCACTATGACAATTAATAATAATTATCGTGTGTTCCAAAAAAAAAACTGATTTAGGGTAGGCCTTGGAAAGAAAGATAGGAAATCTAGTCATGTCTTAACTGTAGGTGAATGTCAGATTGCATTTTGTTTATGAAAACATCTGTTACTGTAACAGGAAAAAGTTTACACTGCATTAACTTTACTTGTATCAAGCAAAAATGAAAATAAGATGGCATTTACACAACAACAATGAGTGTATTAATCATAACAGTCAATAAAAATTATTTTTATTTAGTGTTCTGTATAGTTTTAGGAAAATAGTATAAGATAAGATTTAATTTAGCTCCCTCTGTCTTATGATATAGTTCATTTTCTTCAAAAGGTATTTATCAAGTTATGGCAAACTTCAATTTGATCATGGCGTGTTGCGAATGAGTTTTTTTTTTAAACACACGATACAATAAAGCCACGAAGTGACGACTATTATCCGACGACATGAGAAAGGCGTGGGTTACAAAAGATATAAAAATTAGTGTTTCCATTTTTTCTCTGTAATTGTACATAATTTTGGAAAGTCTTCAACCTTTATTCGATCAAACGGGAGTTGTTTCTCTCGCAATGCGTTTTCTTTCTTTGGGATATTAAAATTATTTCTTCTGCAACTTTTTTATTTACAATTCAATTTAAAAAATGTTAAAATTATTTTAATTACAATAAGGCCACCTATGTCGTGGGGTAAAATCTAGTTTTGTATAATTTTGATATTAGCAACAATAACTGCTAACAGTGAACGGTTTTAAAATTGCGACTGTATTTTTTCTGTAAATTTTCTTCTTCTTCTTTCTCTTAATTATATGAGGCCAGTGAACTGTTTTAACCACGAAGTCGTAGTTCGATGAGCCCTCTTTATAAACTTTAGTTAAATAAATACAAGGCAGTTATATCTATATTAAGTATTTAAAGAATAATAGTAGAAACAATACTTATAAATGGTTTCGCTAAGAAACCAAACAAAGTTAATAACGCGTAATCGAAAACGTTTCTTCTATAAGTATGCCTTGGAATCTAAACGTGTGAACCTCACATTATAACCTCAATATGAATTCTTAGCGAAAGCTTGACAATATTATCGAAAGCATTTTGAAGTTTGTTTGACGCTAAATGTTTTCTGAACGAACCTCACACGTGCCATTTTTTGTTTTACAAATGTCGTAGATCACTTGAGAAGATTTTTTCCGATCATTTTATATTAATCACAAATGAATCAAAGAAATGTATCTTGAGTCGCTGTGCACAATAGAGTCTTTTTAATGAGAAATGGGGTTTCTCGTTAGAGAAGTGTATCATTTAATAAAATTGAAGTCTATCCATATTTTTACAAAATTATATAGGTAGGTATTAAAAATATCTGGTCTTTCAAAATTAAGATTAATTATGGTTTTTGTTAAGAGATAAGTTGAAGCTAGTTATCTCTAAAACTTCTTTGTGGAGTTTCAATAAACATGCTATTTTTTGGGTATTTCGCCACACTACAAAATGAAAAATATTAAAACATTAAAACGTTTCGGAAGACAAATTCTATTTCCGTCATCAATATTAATTAATTAAATTAAAAATCAACAAGAATTTAACTTATGTTATTGGAGATCTAGCAGAACACGACTAACCTCCCCACTAAATAGCGTAACATTGACAGGACTGAACCAGTATAAGAGAGCGATACCCAGCCAGTATCAACATCAGATCTAGTCTTGATAAATGAAAAACCATCAGTTTAGTACTTTAAAATCCAGCATCCAGTAACTAATATGTGGAGGCGATCGCGTTAATGCTTCATTTCCGCAGACCGAGTTCATGTAAAAAAGTTGTATTTCTAAGCTGAACTCCCTTCCTGCTGTATTAGTAAAACTGCATTTAGCAATCCTTCTGTCCAGAACTACCCTTTCCTCTACGAATATGGCGCACGAAAGAATCGTGTTTATCGGCTAGAGTTGCTCGCTGTTACCTGACACCTGAATCTCTAGGTCAATGAATTTTCCCCGGCCGTTCTCCGAATTTGTATCGTTCTAAGTCGATAGTAAAACCAGTCCGTTAAAACCGAGTTCCTGTAGATAAACCGCCGTTCGTATGCATAATTTCAAGCACGCCGAATTCAACGCCCAGAAACGCAAATACAAAACTCGCCAAAACCCAGCTCCAAAATTCCGCTTCCTCCACTTAAGTTTTGTAAATGCGTTGACAGTGTCTGTAAATCCTAGTCTTTGTCATGTAATGTTACTCTTAATTCTGACTCTTTTAGTAATGCTAGTAGTGCATTTCCATTGCGAATTGAGCCACTTTCAATTTCTTTATTGTGAAAAGGGACATCTGCACCCTTCGCCGATAATGTGTGCTTTCACAGTTAAAAGTCCATATGTATTTGCTTATGTTACATTTAAGCATTGTAATCTAGAATGTTCGCGACGAAAATTATGTATAGTGAACGCATTGTGAAGTGAAATTTGTGTATTAAGCCTTAAAAAGAGTTTATGCCTGCAGCGGTGTGCGAGGAGAGTTTTAACCAAACAAATTGCGTCCTTTGGACCATTCTGAATGTGCACCTCTGTATGCCAGCGGTGCAGCAAATTGCGTCTACAAGTGTAAATTAGACGCGGCTTACATGGGCCTGGTAGTAGTTAACTTGCTGCCGTAGTTCCAAAGTGCAGCGAGCAAGTTTTTGTAATCACGCAAACACATTTTGTCGAGTGTACCGATGAGTACACAATTTTGTGCCATTTTTTAGGGTACATTCAAAGCGTCCATTAGAAGACGCTTATTTACGCTGCACACAAAGGGGTATTTAGGACGTTCGAGTACGCCCTGACGCCAGATAACAGTGAATAACCCAGTTCCAGGTAGAATGATTTCGGGTTAACGTGATAGTTACGTTCAAATGTTAGAAGCTTTTGCAAGCGATGACGAATGTGTTCAGTCAGCGAATAATATGTGTGTAGTTCGCGCTCGAATTTAAACCCAGTCGAACTTAAATATAATCGAGTTCAGGCAATTTTGAAATTTGATTTTTAAATCACTTATTCCAACTTTATTTTTTTATGATGGTTTATGTTGCCTATGTATGTTTGCAATTGCTTGCGGGTAGCCCCAAGCTATTTGGCACGTAGGTTGTTTGAGAATTTAATTCTATTCGGTTTTATTTCTTTTGTATTTTTTCTGTTTTTGTGTTTTGATGATGTCAACAAATTGGCTTTTCTTGTGCATTGTGTCAAGTCAAGTTTCAGTCAACAATACTACATAAGGGAAAACCCTGTTTTGGTATTTAGTGATTTTTCATAAGCCGCGAAATGAGGTATTAAGACAGTTTCATGTTCACTAAGCTAGCTAAGGAAAAAATGGCAAATAATTAATTAAATATTAAGGTGCACGAAACGTCTTGTTTAAATTTAACGTAACCACGGAGGGTTGACCAAACGACGCATTTAAATTGCTGTCCGTCATAGGATCCCACAAGTTAGGTTGTCCCTACCTGGCCTTAATCGGATCCTAAATATTTACACTCGTTTTTATACCCATTCGATGGTCATATTGACTTCCCCACTTGATATTAGGTTTATCATGAACTTGGTTCATGACAAACCTACGTTGTGGAATACATAAACAATAAATTCCTAGAAAATTCATTATTAGTAGAAGAGAAATAATAGCTCTAATATTGATAAAACCTGAAGGAGGCTTCTTTGAATATTTAATTAGCCAAAGTGTTTTATTATTTCCTCTAAATCTTCCTTAATTTTTAAATTTGAAAATGATATTGTAGCGCAGCTGCATGAACGGCATGAAAACGTCATAGGACATAAACCAATAAATGTAAAATGTGATTTAAAGTGCGTTACTAAATCAACCTGTAAAAGTGGAGTTTGCGATGTGATAAGTATCAATTGTACGCGTGCAGTAAGACACATCTGTAATGTCAAGTGTGATTTGTGTCGTCGAGTTGAAGAATAAAACTAACTTTTCTAAACGTCACGATGCAATTTTTAGCACAGCAGGATCCAACCCAGAGATATAAGCCAAAAAAAGAGAAGAGTTGCGTAAATACCCTTTTGCCCCGACTAACAATACAACCAGGCGAAAAGGAAAAGTGAACCCTGGTGAACAATACAGTCCTAAACTACTCGACTATCAATGACGCAGGCAAAAGAAAAAGTCCTTTTTTGACAGAAGTTATTTCGACCACTTGTGCGACAATAGAGCATAGGGAGCTTAGCTGGACAATCCTATTGTATTCAAAAGAATAGAGAATATCCATTCCATTCACGAGCAACCTATATAACCACAAGTAGTTTAGTTTGGACACTACACTTCATATTCCGACTTTACTCATTTTGGGGAAGTCGGCGACCAAGGTCAGATTCTAAGGTCTTTTATAAATAAATAATTCCGTGTAGAAAACCATGCTACTCACAATTCGTATTTGTATTTTAAATTAATATTAACAAATTTGTATATACCTATTCGTATTTTATGTAGGTGTTCTAAAGTAAATAAAAGGAATGTTATTGTCTTCCCCAGACGGTTGTATTTTACTGAACTTAATTCCACAGTGGTGAACAACGTTTAATAAACACCATAACAGTTCCAGTGGTGCAAACCACTAAAATATCTTCATAACAAATGGATACAGAATAAAAAAGAAAATAATAATTGCATAAATAATAGTAATGAGATATCAGGCTTGTTATTTGAAACCAAAGTTGAAGTTCTGCAGGGTGGAAGAAACTACATTATTGTTGATCTACCTGGTAATATCGTAATATGTTTCTCGAATAGCTGTTTTGTCAAGTTTACAATTATATTAAGTAGGAAGTCTTTGTTGGCACGATCTGCGAAAAGGCGTGATCGTTTAATTGTACTAATTTGTTAGCAAACCCCACTGATTGTGCGACCCGTATAAAAATATGTTTTCAAAATTTTGCAAAACTCTGCAATCTGCATTGCGTGCGCGATAAGACAAAATATAAACCAACAAGACCATAATTTTAAATATCTCATTTAAGCATCACTCATACTGCACGAACATGTTTCTTGAAAACAAAGAAGCAGATTTCGTAATTACTCGTTATTGGTTTACCTTTATTTTCCATTTTTCGCAGAATGTAATTGACGTCATACTGAAAAATAGTTTGAAATATAAAAGTAACTAGCTACTTATATTAGCAAATAATACGTATAATAGCATGGCTAAGGAAGAGTTGTAATTGCGTGCAAGCCAATTGATTAATTCTATTATAGCACGGTTAGTTGTAACCCCAAAATTGGAAGCAGTGGCGTAACAACCCGCTTGTAAAACCTGCAATGCGGGGTGAGCCCTCAATACGAAAGCCTTGCACCAAAATGGATCAAAAGCTCTCGTTAAAAAACATTTACAATTCCTAAGTGGTCGCGATCAGTCATTCTTAGTTAAATATAAATGTGCAAAATATTAATCTCAGACACACATATTAACACAGATAAGTAACACATAAATTAATTGTTTCTACTATTGTCTGTAGTCCATTTAAGGCGAAATATTATTAGGTCATACTGATACAGCGCTACCTTAATTGAACTAATTTAATTAAATTAAAAAATTTTAACATGCGTATGGTTACATCTTATATAAAACGAAGCAGAAGTTGAATATGAAATACACAGCATGCAGTGCAGATAACGTCCCCAGTATTTAACAGAAATTTCGAACTGAAAGTAGAATAAATAAGGCGGTGACGATGTAACGCTATACGAAAAATGATCACATGGAGTAATAAACCACCCCTGTCGGCCATTTTATCGAAAATCGTTTTTTCCTTTGTGAAAAAATTTATATTACGAAAGCCTTATTAATCAATCGAATTCATAGAAAATACAAAAAAGATGTAACAAAACATGATTAGATTTGTGTATCAAATGTAGTCGATAATGGTGAGTGCATGTGTACTACTAAATCTTCAAAACAGTGTGTATGTGGTTTTTACATTAATTATTATTTTGTTTGAAAAAAAGCCACTACACGAAAATAAAGTAGAAAAGTTGAAGCTCATTTTCAAACCAAAAGTTCTTGAAGCGATTACCAGATCAGAGATCAAATTCACCACTAGCTATTAATTTAAAATTACTATTAGTCATAGTTATAATGCGCAATTTAGGTGGAAGTTTTGCACAAGCTACACGTTTTTGATGCGTAATACAGAAAATATTGTTTACCAAACACCAAATATACAAGCTTTACAACTGCCAATAAATATAATTTTCCTACAGGCAATTGTTCAAATATGTGTAGAATATGCAGTCCTTCATTTAATACATAATACCATAACTCAAGAGCGAGCGATTTAATAATATTGAAATCCTAATAGAAAATAATTAATTTATCATCAGGAATATTCTCAGTAGAAATATAGCATGGGCTTCAAATATTTCCATAGTCCACAGTCGCAAATCCAGTTTAGCGCATAGACAGCACCTTTTATGTCACTAGCTCGTGTTGTATTAACAAATGTAAGTCGCACTCTTACGTTTAGACATTAAAATGTAGCGTATAAATAAAGAACTTGTTTCCTGATCAAACAATACAGTCTTCACCATCACTGTGTTCATTTCTTTTTGAGTTAACATAGACTACAATAGTTTTAAAAGGAAGTTTTGGTCTGGCTTTCTTGCCCACAAAGATTATCCTACCCCAAATCATCCCATTAGCAAACTTCCATTTCTTCAGTACCTACTAAACATACTAATCTGGTTCTCCCAGTCTACCTTCTCTGAATCAGTTCCTAAAGTAACATTTGAGACAACAATTTGTGTCAGTTCCTCTAAATACATTTGAAGAGATTTGAAGAAGATCCTGGAATTCCTTACATTTCAAATTTTTAAATGAATATGTTGTTGTTTATATATAAAAAGTTTTTTAAAAATAAAAATGATTTTATTTATCGAGGGACGAATAAATATACTCTATGTCTGTAGGTATTAATACATTAATACAGACAGTTGCATCACTATACTACGTTTAACGAACCGATTCAATAAATGCTCTTCACACAAATGAATGAGCCCTAAATTTGAATAGAATGCCTACCAATGTAGGCCGATTGTACGCAGTTCAATTATATTTAAAATTTCGAAGTTTTTGAAATATCTCTAATTTTTTATTTGTAACGTGAAAACAGGTTTCTGCAATCTAATCCCCTTACAGTAATTTAATTTTGCATTTGTTCGTTAAACGTAGTATAGTACTCCTGACTTCGACAAATTTATATTGACAAGTTGATGAAATGAAGCACATATTAGGTTATTGCTACTGACCAAGTTATACCTGAAGTTGGCACCTATAACCAGGCTCAACATTAAAATGGGAATGAAAATTGCGATCAAAGTTGGCCGGCCATAAATCAGAATAAACAAATAAAGTAAACGCTCGATTGTTTTTACCCCTATCAATAGCATTATATAAAAACTTATATTAATGTAAATAAGTATATTATATGTCTATTTTATGAAAGGTAAAATATATTTAAACAATTTCCTTTCAAAAGCTGTTTGTCTTGAGGAGAGTTTTCCAATCATTGTCAACTTAACCCCAGTTTCCATTTCAATTTGCGACGTTAGGTGTGGTCACTAGATCACTGTCGACTATGCCTAAGCTACTATAGGTAGTAGATAAAATTGTGGTACCAGCAAAACAGAACGAGATGGAAATAAGAAGATATCAACTACCTGTCAATAGTATAAAAAAACCAACATTTTAATACTTGTTATCATAATAACCTATAAATTCAAATAGATTTGATTATGAAATTGGAGTAATTTTTAAGCTTTGAAGTATTGATAGCTTCCAAAACTTTCCAAGTAGGTCATATATTGGGCTTGAAGTCACGACAACCAGTGGGAAATAACCTGGAATAAGTACCTTTTATTTTAACCGTGTCTTCCCTCTCAACCTTATTTTGGACTAAAATTAATACGATATAAGTTTGGCGTAAATGAACAAATTAGCTCTTGTAGAATGTCTATATTTTGAATATAATTGACAGTCTACAAATGATATTAATAATAAGCTGTGGATGGAAACATTTTAAAGCGATATATTGTCTGCCTTTGTCTTGTATTTGAGATGTATTGGGACAACTCTTGCTGTTCTGGTGAAACAAAACAATTCTTCCTACCTCAAATATCATTGTATAGTTAGTTTAAAGGCAATGTAATTATTTTCCAAACCTTCTATTTTGACCGATTTTCGAGGAAATGTCCGATTTGGGTAATTTGTTACATTCTGCACATATACAGAGCGTTAGGTAAACATGCGGCAAAAATTCAAAGGGTTATTCCTTGGCCTATTTTAAGAATATTTTGTCCTATGATGATTTCTGAAAAACCCCTTTGTTTCGAAGATATAGGGTGCCGAACATTTGCGACAACCATATTCGATATTTTTTGAAATCATTAATGTAAATAAAAGTTTGGCGTACGCCAATGAGCTTATCAAGTATCCAGGCTGGAGGAAGTCATTTCGAACATTTATTGTAGATTGAGCAACTTTACATGTACTTTTTGATAATAAAATGTTGTTACTGTTGCAAATTTTGTTCACCCTGTATCTTCGAAACAAAGGGCTTTTTCAGAAATCATCGTAGGACAAAATAATCTTAAAATAGACCAAGGAATAACCCCTTGAATTTTTGCCGCATGTTTACCTAACACCCGGTATGTTTCTATAAGAATCATCAAAATATATGCAGGATATTTTTGAAGGATGTAACATAATTTTGGCTGGGGAATGCAACCGTGCAAGAATAAATCGATATCACCATATAGATCTATTCAACAAGTTGCTTGCTTAAGGAAATGTAGTTCTTTAAAGGAGATACAGCTGATATTTTCATTATGCTTTAAGACCAAGTGGCGCAAAAGCTTCAAATTTGATGAATTGCCATTGGAAGAGATTGTTATGAAGTAGGTAATCTATTATTTTATGTTAAATTTGGTTTTATTAGTGCCCCGAGCTTTAATTTGCGTTACTAAAGGTACTAGTTTTTAAAATATTTAAAATGTGCCATTTATAATATACAAATTGGGTACTATGCTTATTTTTGAAATGAAATACCGGTCTACCCTTTACATATGTCAACAAAAAGTAATACCTATATTGTCGTATAATGCACATAATGATACAATTTCATTATATTAGAGTATATAAATCGAATATGAGACTATTTAAATAGGTGATTCAAAAAAGGATTCATCAAAGAGGGTCAAAGAAGAAAAAGATAGGCATAAGCTGCGTGTGCAGTATTCGTTCAGAAAGTAGGCCATTTTAACAACTGTAACTTTGTGTCAGCTTTTAATTTCACCAATCACAAACCGCTTTTCAGACAAACCCTTTAATTTTTGTAAAGTACGTTTTTTTCTATAATAACTGTCAAAGTGTTACAATGTTGGTAGATATTTGATTAAAACGCTAGGAAATTTGTATACCTCGTGTTGGTAGAACTTTTTCGAAATTATGGTTATCTGTCAATTTTGAATGTCAAAGTTTCTTAATGCGAACTCTTGACAAATTTCTTTTTTTAACATGGAATCATTATGTTTATTTTCAAATATTGTAAGTTTAATAATTAATCAATTTGCAATATTTTACTATGCTGTTCGTTTTACCCAATACTATGACATATCTGTCAAAATGACAATAACTTTTTTAGTGGAAAAAAGGAACTAAAAATCTATGTACCAACATTATTAAAACTAGGGACCTTGCAGGAATGCAACTTATCCCCTAGATAGTTGACCTTGACAATTATTATAGAAAAAAATTTTACTTTATATTTTAATACTAGGTCTTCACTGATCATCAAATACGGTGGATGTTAGAAATGTACTTTAGGAACGTGGAATGGTCAAAACATCAATTTTGTGATTGAGATTACTCTGACAGAGTAGATACAACATTAAGTAGTTCAAATGTTTCAAATGCAAGCGAGGATATAAGTGACTTTTGTCTAGGGTGACTTTGATAAATCTTTTTTTAGATCACGTGCTAGCAATTGTAATTATTTTTCTTAAATTACGTGTTAAAACCTAATGCGACGCTTTTGTTATTATGTTTTTGGGTACATATTAATGTACGATTTTTTGTTTAAACATTCCAAAGTAATAAATTATGAACTTATATCGCATACCCCAATATCACTTATCTCGAAAACGGTTACTTATTTTAAAAATAAGGAACCAAACCAAATTTGCGTATTTTAAATTGCATCCATTAAGATTAACCTAGTAAACTACAGTTGATAAAAGTCCAATATCAATGAATAAATTATGTGACCGCAACGACCTCTATCGAAATTGTTTGAACCAAATTGTAGGAGTAAGGCACTTATTATTATTTAACAACCCCTATATACTAAATTTAGTGTTTCTTATCAATTTGCTCTTAATATATAACAAAAGCAACAGTTTGGCTGCACTATACGCTATATCCTTATAGCAACTTGATATATAGGGATGTATGAAATCGACTTAATTCTTGCGTGTAGATTCTCTATCAGAAGCTATATTATTTTGTCCATATGATTTGATAGCTTAAAATCTAACGAAGCAACAATTTATAATTACGTCACTGTATGATTTACCTTTTTATTTACGGATCGTATAAAATCCGCTGCCGTAAACGTAGGCGGCGGAGGTGTATTGGCAGGAGGAACAGTCGTAGTGGAGTGTCCACCATGAGGAGAAGGTAATTGTGAAGTGGACGCTATATCACCCACAGCAACCCATGTCGAACAAGACCTAGATGTGTGGTCGAGCCTGGCATTTTCAAGCAAGAAACTGGACCTTTGTAGAGAATTCAGAGCTAGTTCAGAAACGGCGCTTCTAACTCCTGGAGCGGTGGGTGCATCTTCGGGAGAGGGCAACTGGCTAATGTCGCTGGTACTAAAACTTTTTTGTAATCCTACTGCCGAAGATAAGGCCGCACAATTTCTAATTAAGTCGGTTTCTTCTTCGAACCACAGTATTTCCGGAATATCTGCAGGTCTAAATCATTTATAAGCAGCTATGCGGAATTCGATCAGTTGAAACTTACCGGTTCGGATGTGCCCTGCTGTCGGGGTTGGGACTGTGGCCTCTTCCGTCGGTTTTGCTGAAGCTGAGGAGCCGACGTCCTGCATGAGCATCGGAGGCCACGGAGGATACAGAAAACAAGGATAAATCCGTTGTTACAGACTCGTGCGAGGGCGACCGCAAAATTTTGCATGCGACAGTCAACACTGGCGTCTGTGGCGTGAGCTGGTTATCGGTCGCACTTTCTGTAGATGTCATAATCATTGGACTACACTTATGTAATCTTGCGAAAAATGTAAACAATACACAGAACGTCAACACGTTTACATTTCTGCAGCCGCACGGCATACACCCGGGGCTTATCAATCGATATTGGCGTAGTCCCGCGCCACGCGCCAAAACTAGCGTCGCGACGCATTATTTGAAAATCGCTCCATACAACGTTGCATAATTAACTTTGTATTGCTTTCTTTAACGTATCCAGGTTATTGGCGTTTACTAAAGATGAAGAATGAGAAACCTACCTTCATTTTGTAAGATGTAGCGGGAAAACTAGTAAAATACCCTTAATTGCATATTAACCCTGCGTTTTATTTTTCTAAACTATATTGCTATCTACATCAGCCTTCCTCTGCTACGTTTATCTTCTAGTCTAGCTTCTAATGCGTATGGGCAACAAATGTTTTTTCTTCTAAATCTCAAATGAATTCTAGGGCGCCCCCCTCCCCTCACTCAATACGCTAAGCAAACAAACGCCGCAAAACAATATTGTAGGAAAAAAGGATACAAAATTCTTCCGAAAAAATTCCTCCACAACTCTTTTATATTTCACCTACCCCCTGGAAATGTGTACGTAATTATCATTTCCTTTGTATATATTGATAAAACTATAGTTTTAGTATAACAATGAAATAACATTAAAATATATATGTACAAACTAAATGTTGTATTCATAAATTATAGCAAGATACCCATTTCCACCACTTGGGGGTGGAATTTCAGCAATCCTATTTTTCTGAGACATTGAGTAATTCGTGAAAACACAGTTTACTCTTTTTCACCCCTTAGGGGTGGAATTTTGAAAAATTCTTTCAGCCCATATTATCCTGAAATACACCCACAAGGAAAAAACAATTTAACGCCCTACCCCTTTTCAGTTTTCCCTTTTTCCGCTTTAGGGGTAACATTAAAAATTCCTTAAACCCCTTTCTAAATATTTTAAGAATACACGTGTATGCCAAAAAAACAATGTTCTAACTCAATAAACATAGGAGATACGAAGGGTTCTATAATTCACCCCGAATCCACATTTGCACCTTTAGGGATTGATTTGGGAAAATCCTGAAACGTGCTTTTAGACATTTGTATTGGATACTTAAGTCGATATCTTATCAGTTTAAGAGATATTGAGGAATTCGTGAAAACACAGTTTACCGCTTTTCACCCCCTTAGGGGCAAAATTTTAAAACCCCTCAACCGCTTTCTAAATATTTTAAGAATACATTTATATGTCAAAAATGAATGCGCTAGCTCAATAAACATACGAGATACGAAGGGTTCTTTAATTCACCCCAAATCAGATTTGCACCTTTAGGGGTTGATTAGGGCAAAATCCTGAAATGCGTTTATGGACACTTGTATTGGATACCTATGGAAGCAAACACCAAGTCGATATCTTATTGGGTGTAAGAGATATTGAGGAATTCGTGAAAATACAGTTTACTCCTTTTCACCCCCTTAGGAGTAAAATTGTAAAATCCCTTAAACCACTTTCTAAATATTTTAAAAATACATCTATATGCCAAAAAAAAAATGTTCTAACTCAATAAACATAGGAGATACGAAGGGTTCTTTAATTCACCCCCAATCCAGATTTGCACCTTTAGGGGTTGATTAGGGCAAAATCCTAAAATACGTTTCTAGGTATTTGCATTGAGAATCTTTGCAAGCAAACACCAAATCGATATATTATCGGGTGTAAGAAATATTGAGGACTTTGTGAAAACACATGTTACCCCTTCTCACCCCCTTAGGGGTCGAATTTCAAAAAATCCCTTCTTAGCACTACCTTACGTAACAAATTGAACCTTTCACCCAAATTTCAAGTATTTAGTGCCAGTGGTTTCGGCTCTGCGTTGATTAGTCAGGGTTGTGACTTTCCTTTATATACAGGGTGAGTCATTAGTACGGGAAAGCTCGATTGCACTTAAGCCGTTAAAGATATCAAAATGAACCAACTGCCACTATATACAAGAAGTTATGGTGAAGTTTGTAAAATTATTTTTTATTATACAGGGTGTTTCATTTTTTCATGGCAGTATTTAACTTAATTTTTTTAAATGGAATACCCTGTATATTTTTAAAAATATGGATTTATCTTTTTCTGGGACTTATAATAAAGTTTTCTTTTTGAAATTTACTTCAACCGTTTTGAAGTTATTCGATTTTTTCTGTAAAAACGTACGCTTACGGACACTTATTCAAAAAATCACAGGGCACTTGATCGTAGAGATATCTAATTGAGATTATGCTTATGCCTAAACAACTTTTTGGAGTATCATTTGGCAATAAGAACGTTCATCTGCGTTATGGCATTACTTAGTTGTTGCACGTTAACTTTTCGAAACTTTGAAGGGCCATAACTTTATTTTTTCAAATTACACCCCCTGTATTTTATTGCTTAGTGGTCTTCAACCTCTAATTTTATATCTTTTTTTCCAATATGTCCTATACCAAAAATTTATAGTTTAGGAGATATTAGAATTTCTTTAAAAATGCACACATTTCTCATCAATACCTACCGAGTGTGCCATGGAAAACAAATGAATTATAGCTTGACACATGTTATAATTGCACTTGTTGTACATCACATTTTTATATTGTCGAAAAAATGAAATTAACGAAAGATGTATTTACGGAAAGTAATAGATCCCACATAGAAGACGCACAAAAGTTAGACCTCTGAAAAGTGCTAAACAGGTTTTTATGATATCCAGAAGTATACACATGTACCCAAAAATAAACAATAATTAGAAACTTGGAGTTATTTATTTATAACAAATAGCACTTAGAATTACATAACATGTTCAAAATGATGACCCCCTTGGGTTATACACTCGTCAATCCTTTTTAAAAACGACGAATTCACGGCTTCAAGTGTGGCAGCGTCAATGCTATGAAAAGCTTCTGTAATTATTTGCTACATATTTTCCTTAGTAGTGACTTCAGTTTCATACACCCGATCGTGGACGAAGCCCCATAAGAAAAAGTCTGGTTTCGGTAGGTCAGGCGACCACGGAGGCCATGGTACTGGACCTCCCCTGCCAATCTACCGTCTCTCAAATTAGCCGTCCAAATACTCCCTTATAATACGACTCTTATGTGATGGGGCACCGTCATGTTGAAACCACATTCGTCTTCTCACATCTAAAGGCAGATCATCCAGATACAATTGAAAATCGTTTTGAAGAAAGTGCAAATACGATTCTCCATTCAGTGGGCCGTCGAAGAAATGCGGCTCAAGAACCCTACTACTAACCTTACCACCCCAAACATTAAGTGACCATCAATGTTGGTGGTCGAGTGTTCGAATGAAATCGGGGTTTTGAGTGTCGTAGTAATGAAAGTTGTGAATATTAACTTTTGCATCTTTTTTAAATGTCACCTTATCCCTAAAAAGCACGTTATTGAAAAAAATTGTTTTCCAGCTGTTCCTTCTTTCAGGCCCATAAACAAAAATTTTGCCTGGCTACATAGTAGTCTTCATTTAGGTGCTGTACTAACTGGACATGGTACGGATGGAATTTGTTTTTACGGATAATCTTAGAAACACTGGTTTGTAGAATTTGCAGTTGTTGACTTACGGCACGGGAACTTGTGTGCGGGTTTTCTACAACACTTTGCACAACCAGATCTTCATTTTCACCCTCGGTCGCTGGGTTTCGCCGACGGTGTTTCTCATACTGGACACTGCCCGTTTCTTCAAATCTTGCTTGCACATTTCCGAAGTATCTTGCTCTTAGATGCCTCCTACCGGGATATCTTTGTGCTAAATTCTAGACGCCAGTAACGTGTTTCGCTCACTTTCACCTAATACATAAACCATATCCACCATTTCATCTTTCGTTAATTTCATTTTCCTGACAAATTAAAAACATGAGGTTAAACGAGTGCAAGTTTGACATGTCTCAAACAATAACTCGTGAACACTTGTTTCCATGGCACACTAGGTCGGTAAAGATCCGAATTATCTCCTAAACTATCAATTTTTGGCATAAGACATGTAGGACATAAAAATTGTAAAATAAGATGCTGAATACGACTAAGCAATAAAATACAGGCAGTGCCATTTTAAAAAATAAAGTTATAGCCCTTCAAAGTTTCGAAAAGTTAACGTGTCACAACTAAGTAATCACACAACGCAGGTAAGCGTTCTTATTTCCAAATGATACTCCAAAAAGTTGTTTAGACATGACCAAAACCTCAATTAGATATCTCTACGATCAAGTGCCCTGTGATTTTTTGAATAAGTGTCCGTAAGCGCACGTTTTTACAGAAAAAATCGAATAACTTCAAAACGGCTGAAGTAAATTTCAAAAAGTAAACTTTTTTATAAGTCCTAGAAAAAGATAAATCCATATTTTTAAAAATATACAGGGTGTTCCATTAAAAAAAAATTAAGTTAAATACTGCCCTGAAAAAAATAAACACCCTGTATAACGAAAAATAATTTTACAAACATCACCATAACTTCTTGTATATAGTGGCAGTTGGCTTATTTTGATATCTTTAACGGCTTAAGTGCAATCGAGCTTTCGCGTACTAATGACTCACCCTGTATATATATATATATATATAATATATTACGAAGGTTTTCGCGGCTGATATGTATTAAAGGTAAACATTTCAGGGTGTCATACCGCTTAATAAATTTGAAGATTTCTTCAACTGGTTGAAGAACATCTTGAATGGCGTTTGGGGTTGGACGACGTTTCGACGAAATCACATTCGTCATTTTCAAGTCCTTATAGTCCTGGTTTGGCTTCTAGTTATGCGGCAACACGACGGACTGTCAACTTGATGTACAGCTGACTGAATAGGTTGTTTATCAATTACTGTGGCAACTAGCATCGAGGGAGCTGTACTGCTAGAACGGATGGCTGGTGTTCGCAGAGAATGGCCGGCCGTTGCTTGTAGTAACGTTGGTAACCACGATGCAGGTAATCGGCTTGTGTCGTCGCGGGTGTTCATACAATTCGGACGTTTCACAATTTCGATGGCTTCTCGTATGATGCATGCGTCTTTGTGTTCGACGCTGGCAATGCTCTTGGTGTTGTCGAAATCAATCTTGTGCGAAGTATCCCATATATGATGCACTAGCGATGAAGTGTGTTCCATCTTCTTAACATAATTTTGATGTTCCTCCTTGCGTGCCTTTATTCTCCGGTTGGTGTGGCCTATGTAGCTGCTATCGCAATCCCGACACGGTATCTCGTAGACTCCTTGGTTTTCCAAAGGGATGTACTCTTTAGGATTCCTTAGTATGGACTGGATTATTCTATCCGTGGTAAAGGTTGTCCTGATGTTACATTTTCTAAGGATTCTTCCGATTTTCTCTGTCGTGCCTCGGATGTAAGGCAGGTACGCCGTGCCACAAGGTCTCTCCTCTTCTGCGTCTTGAGTTTTGGTCTTCGGTGGTCGGAACGCTTTCCTAATCGCTGCTCTGCCATAACCATTTTGTTCGAATACTCGAGCAAGGGTTGCTAATTCTTGTCTTGTATTCTCCTTGTCGGCTATCCTTCTTGATCTACAAACCAGTGTTGTCAGGACTGATTGTAGTTGAGCAGGGTGGTGGTGTGAATTAGCATTTAGGTAACGATTGGTGTGCGTGGTCTTCCTATAAACCGTGTGCCCCAATTTTCCATTCTTCTTGGTGATGAGAACGTCTAGGAATGGAAGGTGGTTGTTCTTCTCCAATTCCATCGTAAACTGGATCTTATTATGGATGCTATTGAGATGGGTAAGGAAATCAGCAAGTCGATTCTTACCATGACCCCATATGGCAAAAACATCATCGACATACCGAAGCCAAAGTTTCGGTTTGTAAATGGTGCTGTCCAGTGCTTTCGATTCGAAGTCCTCCATGAAGAGATTCGCAATGACGGGAGACAAAGGTGAACCCATCGGCGCTCCTTCTACTTGCTTGTAGCGTTGACCATTATAGATGAAATATGTATTCTGGAGACAATGATCGGCAAGTTTGATTATGTGTTGAGGTGGATCATACTTCTGTTTAATGACGTTTAGAGCTTCGGCAACTGGCACTTTAGTAAACAGAGAGACGACATCAAAGCTCACGAGGATATCGGTCGGTGTAATTTTCTCCTTTTGCAGCATCTCGATGAAGTGGGTAGAATTCATAACGTATGAAGCCGCATCTGCCACATGCGGCTGCAGATGTTTAGCTACGAACGCTGCAAGTCGTTGGATAGGTGATCCTATGGAACTAACGATAGGCCTAAGCGGTGTTCCATCAAGAATCTTCGTCAGAACAACAACATCATTATTCTTCCTGCAGACAAAGGAAATGTCACCGTTATCATGAACAACGATGACTACCACTCTAAAATGATTTCATTACTGCAGGACAGTGCTTACAAATGTATCTCCACAGATCCAACAACGTATTTGGAGAAGACCACCAAGTCGAAGATAAAGGAGAGTAACATCGAAACTGAAGTGCAAAATCAACTTATACCTAGAGAAAAGTCGTCTAAATGTCCCAAGATATACGGTCTCCCAAAAATTCATAAGGATGGAACACCGCTTAGGCCTATCGTTAGTTCCATAGGATCACCTATCCAACGACTTGCAGCGTTCGTAGCTAAACATCTGCAGCCGCATGTGGCAGATGCGGCTTCATACGTTATGAATTCTACCCACTTCATCGAGATGCTGCAAAAGGAGAAAATTACACCGACCGATATCCTCGTGAGCTTTGATGTCGTCTCTTTGTTTACTAAAGTGCCAGTTGCCGAAGCTCTAAACGTCATTAAACAGAAGTATGATCCACCTCAACACATAATCAAACTTGCCGATCATTGTCTCCAGAATACATATATATCTATAATGGTCAACGCTACAAGCAAGTAGAAGGAGCGCCGATGGGTTCACCTTTGTCTCCCGTCATTGCGAATCTCTTCATGGAGGACTTCGAATCGAAAGCACTGGACAGCACCATTTACAAACCGAAACTTTGGCTTCGGTATGTCGATGATGTTTTTGCCATATGGGGTCATGGTAAGAATCGACTTGCTGATTTCCTTACCCATCTCAATAGCATTCATAATAAGATCCAGTTTACGATGGAATTGGAGAAGAACAACCACCTTCCATTCCTAGACGTTCTCATCACCAAGAAGAATGGAAAATTGGGGCACACGGTTTATAGGAAGACCACGCACACCAATCGCTACCTAAATGCTAATTCACACCACCACCCTGCTCAACTACAATCAGTCCTGACAACACTGGTTTGTAGATCAAGAAGGATAGCCGACAAGGAGAATACAAGACAAGAATTAGCAACCCTTGCTCGAGTATTCGAACAAAATGGTTATGGCAGAGCAGCGATTAGGAAAGCGTTCCGACCACCGAAGACCAAAACTCAAGACGCAGAAGAGGAGAGACCTTGTGGCACGGCGTACCTGCCTTACATCCGAGGCACGACAGAGAAAATCGGAAGAATCCTTAGAAAATGTAACATCAGGACAACCTTTACCACGGATAGAATAATCCAGTCCATACTAAGGAATCCTAAAGAGTACATCCCTTTGGAAAACCAAGGAGTCTACGAGATACCGTGTCGGGATTGCGATAGCAGCTACATAGGCCACACCAACCGGAGAATAAAGGCACGCAAGGAGGAACATCAAAATTATGTTAAGAAGATGGAACACACTTCATCGCTAATGCATCATATATGGGATACTTCGCACAAGATTGATTTCGACAACACCAAGAGCATTGCCAGCGTCGAACACAAAGACGCATGCATCATACGAGAATCCATCGAAATCGTGAAACGTCCGAATTGTATGAACACCCGCGACGACACAAGCCGATTACCTGCATCGTGGTTACCAACGTTACTACAAGCAACGGCCGGCCATTCTCTGCGAACACCAGCCATCCGTTCTAGCAGTACAGCTCCCTCGATGCTAGTTGCCACAGTAATTGATAAACAACCTATTCAGTCAGCTGTACATCAAGTTGACAGTCCATCGTGTTGCCGCATAACTAGAAGCCAAACCAGGACTATAAGGACTTGAAAATGACGAATGTGATTTCGTCGAAACGTCGTCCAACCCCAAACGCCATTCAAGATGTTCTTCAACCAGTTGAAGAAATCTTCAAATTTATTAAGCGGTATGACACCCTGAAATGTTTACCTTTAATATATAATATATATATATATATATTATATATATATTATATATATATATATATTCCTGGCGGAGGAATACGAGATCACTTTTATAACACACTTGCGGAATCCGAGATCATGAGATCCGATCCCCGGATCTCCAATCGCTCCGACGCGTTTTCTTGGTTAAATACAGTCTAATGAGGTCAGAGGCAAAGTTTTAGACGGTACTCAAATTCCACACAAAAACATAATAATAAATACTATTAGTCTGTTTGTTCGGGTCGTAGGTGGCGCTGCAGTCAATGTTGTATATAAATTTATGGATAATGCAGCTTAATACGAGCTCCATGTGGCAACTACGCATGGATCTCGCTTTGGTCAGTTGAACATTTTTTGTATATTGGAAATGATATAGTATAAAGTGCTTGCACAGCTCGCACCCAAAATTCTAGACATAACAATTTGTTTCAAAACCAGTTTGAATTGTCGTTTATAGCATTAGTTTAGTGTCAGTTTAGCAGTTATAGTGGTTAAAACATGTTGAGCAGAACGGAAAAAATCTTGCAAATGGCGAACATGAAAGCAAAACAAGAAGAAGGTAAGTGATTATTTTACTCTTATATTTAAGTTCGCGGCTTACCGATTCATGCTAAAATCGTCGTGTAAATTAACGTATCTACATGCCCCATTTTTTCTGTTGGTAGATTAATGCATTAACCCTGGTAGAACCAAGGGTAGACAAACAGTACCCACAGCTACATTTTCTTCTATTATTTTTTATTCGTTTTTAAAAATTCTGAAAAATTTAGTAATTTTTCATACATATACAGGTTGAGTAAAGTAAAATAAAGTTCGGGAACTTCTTTCCACGTGGGAACAGAGCCCGAACTTGTAATTCACGCTTATATTATGAAAAAAATTACCCATCGTTTAGCTTTAACAAGAGATTACAAAACTGTGAAACAGGTATATTTCATTTAAAGCAAGTTTTGATGGAAATCCAATCCTTAGTAAAATCATCTGTAAAAGAGAATGAACAAGCGCACGTGATTTTCCCAGAATAGTTCAAAATACATTTTTTTAAATATAAAAATCTGGTGTGATACACTCACACAACTTCCTTTTACAGTGATCTTATAATTAGTCAACAATTTCATTTTTAATTTTTAAAAATTTGTCAAAATTTTCTAAACTTACAAATTCTACAAAAACGGTACAAAATAGAGTGTTAGTTGAAGAGACAAATTTTCTCTAGAATTTTAAGGTGAATTCGAAAATGTAATAATATACCGGGTGTTTTATTTAAAATAGGAATTAATAAAAAAAATAGAAAAAAAACAAAAGAAACCCACTTTAGAAGTATTCAACTGGAAAATCACCTATCTCACATCAATACACATTAAAAATTTAATAAAAATATAAAGTTTAAAAAAAATCGTTAGAGCCGTTTTTGAAAAAATCGAAAAAAACCGAAAAATCACAAGAGTAAACAGCTACTTCCGGTTATGCGATTTTCTTCAAAAGCTTGCTGTCTCATCTACAACATAAAACGTATATATGAAGTTTCAACGCCATACCTCTTTTCGTTTTTGAGATATTCTGTTCACAGACAGACACACACACAGACAGACAGACAGATACACAGACAGACCAATGAAAAAAATATGTTTTTTGGGATCAGGGGAAGATCCGTTGAAAACTCAATTTCGAATTTTTGGGGTGAATCCAATACTTCCTTTATAGTAAAAGGGAGTAAAAAAGGCAAATTTTAAAATGTGCATGTTTTACTTCAAAAATGCAAAGCACAGCTAATATTATGCAAAATCTGCCAATTTAAATCGGCTTCAATCAATGTAAAATATCTCAATTCGTTCATATTCAAAAATTCAGTTGCAGAGATTAAAAACTAAACGATACCTATGCATTTTGTTTAGGTTCACAGCTTTAATAATATGTGTTATTTTGAATGTATTACAGGATTAGGATTTATTTACGTTATTTTGTATTTCAAATCTATTCGTATTGGAGTAAAGAATTCCAATTTATTCTAAAACTGCGTGGGCACGCTTGGTACAACTTTTCATTAAAAAAAGCTTGGGTGTCCTAAGGTTAATAAGTCCATGCCGATAATGATTACAAAAAAAATTATGTCCATATTGTTTTCGCATAGGACTATGTTTGGGTTGATAGAAAGCATTAATTAATATGACGAATAGGGGAGGGGGGCACCTGGAGTGGTGGGCCCAAAAAAAAAATTCTCGGCTCGAATGTCTTTGCCAGTCCGGCCCTGGTTATATTTTGCTGTATCAGCTACTGCAATTTATTATAAGTTTAAATGTATCCATACTAAATTTTAAATAAGAATGCAGTAGGTTGCACTATTAACTCAACCTCAGTTTGAAACTAGGAAAATTTAAGTTTGTTTGACTGCTCGTGATTTACAATAATTTTTTCCTATATCATTCAAATAAAGGTAGGCCAGCCTTTTTTGTCCACTATTCATATGCAGCTGAGAAACCGAATATTAAACATCTCAAAATAAGGTGGACACCTCAGCAAAAAGCTGTGACAATAAAGCATTTCAAAGAAAATATTAAAAAGAAGAAACCGCTCACCGAGGCAGAAATAGAGGCATTTCGCAAAAAATACACAGTTATGGAAAATAAAGACTGGAAAAAGATTAAAGCCTTTATTTTTAACGAATACAAGAAACTGTAATGATTGCATGTCAAATAATTTATGGCTCTATGTTTCTGTTTGCTTTTCATTTTCTTTAGAAATATTTTTTTTTGTAAATAATGTCTTACTCGATGTTTATTTATTAATATGTTACGAAACTTGTAAAAACATTTATTATTTTTATCAATAAATGCTTATGATTTTTAAATTGTCTTTAGAAAACTTATTTTTCATTCATGTCCTGTTGCTGAAAATATTTGGAACAAAACATTATCAATTTTCTCTTGTCAGCAATTACGTACCAACATTTAAAAACGGAATAAAATTTAAGGAATTTGAATTAAGAAGGCTTGGATTAATAATAATAGCTAGCTACATTTCTAAATTTGGTAAACAAGTGCGCATCTACTCAATGAAAAGTGGGAGTCGCATCCGTGCAATAGAATGCTCTATATGATATACAGAATTTACTATGTCAATTAATACGAGATCCACATATCTGGCAACATTGGTGGTACTCGGATCACACAATATTATCTATATACTTCATATTGTATATAAAAGGATCTCGCAATGCCATATGTTGTTAGGATCTCAAAATACACAGTTCTGCATTATCGAATTTTTGTTTTATTATTTGCTTAAATTCGGATTTGAAAGCATTTTCGGAAGATTATTCGGTCCTAAATAAAATAACCATGACGAAATTGTTCTGTGTGGATTTTAAAACATGGATCTCAGATTGAACCAGAAATTGTGGATCTCATATTCCACATTTCGAAGTATATATATATATATATATATATATATATATATTGCTATGTTATGCTAGCTGATAAATTTATTTAAATTATCGTATTACTACTTTGCCCTTTATTTTTAACTTTCAATTCAAATCCGTATTTTACAATAATATTAATGAAACTCTCTCAGGTGGTTCGCAATATCTAGTAACCCAATGATTGACTTGTCAAATTCTCTTTGTTTAATTGCCAGTTCATTGACTTTCAAAAAATTGACACCTAACGTCAAATTAATCAAAATTCAGAACGAATATCAAGGTTCCTACAATAAGATCTAATATGCAATTCTTTTACCAATCTCTTATGTAAGTATGAAATTCAATTATATTTTCATACCTTCTTACTAGTTATAGCTTTATAAATGTTTCATTTAACCTTTTAAAACACAAACCTGATTTAACACTTTGCTTGTTAATACTGCCAAAATCCTTCCAAACTGGATCCTCACTCCGACTGCACTCAAACACCTGCTGGGTCCTTATCCAAACTGCATCACCTGCTATGAATGTAAACTCCCAGCATCACCTTATTGCCATCCACTTCAAAACTTCCACATCCTATACTGGATTCCTGTCGTTGTCCCCTGCTGCTGTCAACTTCAAGTCTCCTAGCTCCTGTACTGGATTACTGCGGCTCCGATCCCTCTCTGGTAAGTGTCAGCATAAATCTTGTTCCAAATAGGAATTTTTCTTTTTTTTTTAGATGGTCCTGCGTCTTCAATGATACCCACAGGTTTCCCAAAAACAATTCGCTGCACGTACTAACCTCTTGTTTGTGGCTTGTATTCCATTTCCAATGTATTATCAATAATATCCTCACTAACCAAAGCTTGCCCCTTTATTTCTTGTTTTTAATATTTTATTTTATGTTTCCACCTCGAAGATTTTGCTTTTAACCCATATAATTTGTACCAACCATAACATTTACAAATTATACAACATTTATTAATGTTTCTTTATTCGAAAATCACACCCATATCAAATTATGTATACATTTTTGAGTTGTTTTTTTAGTAACTAATTAAACAAATTACAAATTATTACTACTAGACACGATTCTTGCTGCCTCCTATATACATTTTTTTTATATAATCAAAACAGATATTTTATTTTAATTATCATAACAGATACATTTTAGTAGTAACCTTGGTATTTATTCCTATTCAGAATTTTCTTATTACAGATTAAGTTTGAGTAATCAATCATTATGCTATTATTTAACTAACCAATAATAAGAAAGTTAATTTCATTATACTTTAACATGTATTTAGATCCATTAATTTGCTTATATCTGACTTCCAAATTTATTTGACTAAACTGTTTCTTTAGTATTCATTTTTAAATTATCAAAGAATATAGTGTATCATAACAATATATATAGATGAATACTACTTCAATTGTTATATTTTTTAAGTCATATCTTTTAATATGCTCGGTCATGTTTGCAGATATTTTATTTCTCCTACCGTACTCATAATTTCATCTTTTATTCTCTAGCTTTTTGCGGTAGATATAGGGTTGTCCATAAGCGTTCAAATGGGTATTTCTTAAACAGTAAAAGTAAGAGACTAAAATGAAAACAATTGAAGTTGTCTGGGGATCTTCGTTTTAGAAACGTCAATTTTAATTAGATTTGTTTTTTGAGGTTTAAGTACGTTTGTACACAGGGTTAGTAAATTAACACTGAAATTTACTTAAATATGGAAATTGACGAAGATTCTGAACACGAAATATGCACACCCGAAGATATTATCGAAAAAGCAAATGTGGCAACACAAAACTAGTTGCCTTAGTAATCAAAGGAAATTTATCAAAAGTACAACTCGTTTATGAATGGCGCATTCAAAATTCAGTTCATAGTTTTACAGAAAGGGTATTAGCATATTTTGAGAAAAAAAAACGAAAAATTTTAAATCTTCAACGTTATGGTCCACTTATTCAAAGTTGAAAGCAACAAACCAAAAAATCTCGAACATTTACAAGGGAAGAAATAAATAAAAGTTTTTACTAGAAGCACCGGATGACAAGTATCTAATGTTTAAGGTAAAATTGTAGTTATTTTCTTTTTGTGTTATTTAATGGGTTGTACATTTTTAGGTTAGGTACATTAATATTAAGAATTGCTGGGGCTTGTCGAAGAGATAAGTTATATAAAACACTCGTCGATAACATTGAAGGTAAGGGGGAAGTTCTACTAGTAAGAATTCCATATTCAAAACGCATACACAACGACGCTTCACTGTCATTGGAGACACAGGAATTGCTAACTTGAATTTGTTGAATATTTATAGAAAATATGCTAAACTTAGACCAAAAAATGCAGATAATAAACATTTCTTTCTATCATATAGAAACGGAAAATGTATTAAACAAGTAGTAGGCATAAACACATTTTCAAAAATTCCTTCAATAATCAACCAAATGCATACAGGTCACACCTTTAGACGCACTTCGGCTTCGCTTCTGGTTGATTCCGGCGGGGAAATACTCAAATTAAAACAACATGGCGGATGGAAGTCCACTACTGTTGCCGAAAGGTACGTGGACAATTCTTTTAAAACTAAAATGGATTGTGCAACAAAGATTCTATGTGGACATGGAACTAATACCGATATTTTCAACCACCATCGACCTCAAATATAAATGAGTGTGAAAACAACTTAAATATTGCAAAAGTGAACAATAGTGCACATAAATCAGTACATCTAAATGAGTCAAAAAATAACTTGTTTGGATCAAAATTTAATATTAATAATCCCAACAACTGCACTTTTAACATTACTATTACGAAAGAAAGTTTATAAGTTGCTTCTTGTTTTATTAATTATTAATTTGTCCTTTCTTAATTTCATTGCTATAACATAAAATGTAAATATATACCGATTTATATTTATTCTTTTTCTAATTGCTGACAGTCGCTGACAGTCGTAGAAAAAATATTGTATGAAACTCATGCATAAAGTGTCTTTTTTTCACTCATGGGATTGCAGCACTCACTTACGGCTCGGGCGTCAAACTTCCCATTCGTGAAAAAAAGTACTACTTTATGCACTTGTTGCATAAATATCTATTCTGTTTTATTTTCACTACATCTTCCCAGAAGTCAGAATGGTATTTCTACCTTGTTGACGGCATATTTGTCGGGTGTTGACTTGTGGAGAGTTGTGCGTATGTGCGTGGTATACCGACGGGAGCGTAAGCCCCTCCTAGGGTCTCCTTTGTCGGTTAGGTCTTTAATCACTAAAAAGCCTACTACGAAGCCTCTAAACTTGGACGGTCGTAAGCAAAATCGACAGAAGCAACGAAAACGGATACTAGATTTTGGAACATGGAACATCCAAGGAATAAATACAAAAAAATCTGGTGTGATACACCCACAACCCACATAATTTCCGTTTACAGTGATCTTATAATTAGTAAAACATTTGTTTGTAGCTTCCCTACTATCTCATTAAATACAAACAAAAAATCCTAATAAATTAATAAGCCTAAGGGTCAGGAAATGCTTCGTTTCCAGGATACAGGGTGTTAAAGATTAAAAAATAAATTTTTATTGTTAACTAAAAACAGCTTCTCGCGATTTTCATGAAATTTTACAGTTTGTTTATAACTTTATGAGGTATTTTTGGACCTATTACAGTTGATCCAGTAATTCCAGGGGCGTGCCCGCGGGGCATGTCAATTAGGGGTTTTTCACAAAAAAAAATACGCCCAGCAGTGTTTTTGCATTTTTCATATGTTTTATAATAAAGCAACTAAAAATGCAACTTTTTTGTCTCTGGGGTTTTTTTCATATCTCGCTTCATTTTCAATTTAAAAAAATAATGCCCGTATATTCTTCAATATCTAAAAACTCCTCAGCCGATTTTAGTGAAACTTTGAAGGTTTACTGGTGGTCTTAAGGGTCATGTTTTGGCGCACTTAGATTTAAATTATTTATTCAGGGCGTTTTTCTTTTAACTTTAACACCCTGTCTCTCGGAAACGAAGCATTTCCGGATTAATGTTTATTAGGACTTTTTTGTTTATATTGATGGGATCTATAAATAGGTAAAATATCCGAACGTATTTTTTTACTCCCTGTATACATATAAAAAAAGAAACTGATGTTAAAGGTATTCAACTGGAAAATCGCCAAATTTCCCATCAATACACATTAAAACTCCAATATAAATGTAACGTTTGAAAAAATAAATTACATCCGTTTTTGAGAAAATCGAAAAAAAAACTTAAAAATCGCTAGAATAAACACCATACTTCCGGTTATGTGATGTTCTTCAAAAGCTTGCTGTCGCATCTGCATAGTACAACAAACTTATATATGAAGTTTCAACGCCATATCTCTGTTCATTTTTGAGATATTCTGTTCACACACACACACACATACACACACACACACACACACCCGCGCGCGCACAAACGCACGCACGCGAGTACTCACCCACACACAGGCGTGTAAGCGCGCGCGCACACTCACACACACACACACACACAAAACAATATAGAATGTGCATAAAGAGTTGGGAAGATATCAATGAACGCACGACAAATCTTAAGTTAAAAATATATAACCATAATGTAGTAGTAATTGTAGTGTATGCCCCTACAAACGATGCTGACAAAGAAACAAAAAATGAGTTTGAAAACAATTTAGAGACAGTGCCGTGTTCGATAAATAATTGAAAAGAAATAGCAATTTTTTAGGCGATCTCAACGTATGAACTAGGACAAAAAAACCGTCACCGTTGTAGGTAAAAATGATGTGGGAATCTTAAATGAAAATGGAAAACGACTAATAGTCCAGTCAAGGAAGACCAAAAAAGGTCGAATACGGGAAATAATTCGTGTAGTCGCAAATTTTTGTACAGTGGTACAGTAAAGTGCCATGAACAACATACTAAAAATCCTGACCGGTGGGAGGTGAGAGAAGGGGGGGGGGGGGGGGGGGAGCGTTTCAAGTTAATTTTTTTACGTTTTTCTTAAATAACTCGAAAACCGCGACTTCTAGCGAAAAAGTGTTCATGTACAAAATGAAACTACATGAAATTTCCTACAAAAAAAGTTATATTTATTTTTGCTTTAGGGGAAATAGTTTGCGAGATGCAGGGGATGGATGAATCGTGGATTATTTAAAATAGTGTTTTAATTGTATAAAATTAATGTTTAATGTTAAATAAAGTGGGTTCAGATGGAATATTAAATGTCTGTACATAGAGATGCGTGAGGGAAGGTAGGTGACCTGTTGGAATGAGGTCCCCCCTCCCATTATACCATCCCTACTTCCTCAACGGCAACACGTCCGGACGCCCTGAAATTGAAGAAATTTCTGCATCAATGGAGGAGATATTCAATAAATTACATAAAAGGAAATGACGACTGTCAGTTCTCCTTGGACGAGTTGTTGGAACAAGGAGAGAATGGGAGAACAATATGGAGACCGCATTGTTTTCAACACAATTCGCACAAGAAAAACTGTTGTGTGCTTTCGAAGTGCAGGTTAATAAATGTTGAATAATATGTGGTATTCTTAGAGGTGCAAAGGCGAACAAGCGGAACGAGAGAGAATCGTAAAAGCAGCTGCCGCAATAATCTTGGAAGATATTGAGTCAATGGCGTCTGACAATTCTGTTTTTCCACCTTGTGAAAAGTTGTGTAATGGGGCTGAGAAAATGGTACCGCGTATACTCCGTGTCTTTATGGACTGCATTTCAGCAAAAAATGGGCAAAACAGTAAATTCAAAAGAAGCTGACATCTATATTCCATGCCCTCATTGCTGCCATTAGTGGTAAAAGAAGTGCTGTAACTTTCCTGCCATGCACACGGCTTTACAATATGCTGTCAACGATAGCCAGCAGCAAGGTGCCGCAATTTGTTTTGTTACTTTCGAACAACCGTTGTACATAAAGGCTCGAGAAATCCAGTCTGGGACAATTTCCGTGAGATTGGGAGGATCATCATGGGTTGTATTGGTCACACACTGACAGGGTCTGGGCTGAAAGAAGTGTTATGCCTAGTTTACGCTGCAAATTTAGTTGACAAGATCTTAACTGGACATGCTTATAGCAGAACCGTTCGAGGACATTTACTCGTTCAAGCTGTTTTAGCTTGGATCATTCTGGAAGAAGCCAACGTCTCAGAAGAAGAAAAGAAGGAGATTATCAGCATTTTAAGCAATATGGAAAATCTTACTGTACAAAAGATTGAGGGGGGTGCTTGGTTGGCATCAATTTTTAAAAATTTCAAGAATGAGCTGGATCGCATCGAAGAGAACGGACCTACCGCTGCTTTCTGGGATTGTGGGTGCAGTACTTTAACATGGTTTAATTGATGAAGAAGTTCATAGATTCTGAGCGCCGTGGTGATTGGAATGGCTACTTCGCCAGTTCATTTAACATTACACATCATGAATTTTATACCATTAAAACACTATTTTTAATAATCCACGATTCTTCCATCCCCTGCATCTCGCAAACAATTCTTCCTAGAGAAAAATTTAATAGAACCTTTTATGTAGGAAATTTCATGTAGTTTAATTTTATGTATGGACACTTTTTCGCTAGAAGCCGCGGTTTTCGAGTTATTCCAGAAAAACGTGCAAAAATTGCCTTTAAACGCTCCGCTCACCCCCTACCGGTCAGGATTTTTAGTATGTTGTTCATAGCATTCCTCCCTACCACTGTACTAAAATTTACGACTATAAGAATTATTTCCCCTGTTTTTCCTTCGTTGACTGGACTATAACAGAATGTAACAAATTTAATATGAAGATCACGAATGGTTTCTTTCAACATAGAAATATCCATAAATATAAGTATAAGTATGGATTCAACCCAGCCGTGGTCAAAAATCTATTATAGACTATCTAATTATGATATGAAATTCAAATATTAAAACCCAGGACATAAGAACATTTAGAGGAGAAGAATTCGGTACCGACCATCTGTTATTACGTGGAAAACTATTCTTTGCATACCAAAACAGAAAAAATATAACAAAACAACAAGAGGAAATGCATGAAATTATAGAGGATGCAAGATATAATATAAAATACAAAATTTTATTTATATCAGTGGCGGCTAGCAAGCAAACTAAACAATCCATGCTTAAGAGATGTAGAAGAGAGATACCAGAAACAGAAATTATCCATGGAGCCACAGGAGAAGCATTTGGAGTTATAATTATAACAACAAGAAAAACCAAAAATAAAAAGTGCTAATGGAACGAAAAGGTGAAGAAAAAATAGAAGAAAAGAAGCAGCTATATTTTAAATGGTTAAATACAGGCGTTATAAAAGATAGAATGCAATACGCAAGAAAAAGTAGAGAAGCTAAAAAACTGTAAAGAAGCGAGGGAAATCGTATATTGGAGGGACGTGATCAAAAAGGCATGGACAATAATTAATAACTTAAGATAAAATTGAAGAAATACAACTAAAATGGAATTAATTGTAACTGACCAATGGAAAAAATACGGTGAGAAGAGAGGGAAGAATAGAAAACAGTAAATGAACAGAAAAAAACTACATACCAAGAGACGAAAATTAATAGAATTACAACAGACGAAGTTAAAACGCAATAAAAGCTATAAAAAATGGATGATCACCAGGTTCAGGAGGTCTTCTGATATATTTGATCAAGTATAGCCCATCGGTAGTGACAGCATTACTATACAGGGTGTAGTAATGCTTTACGCACCATAGGGATTTCAATTATAATTTTTTGATATGAAAATATTTGCTTCCCTAATTATTTTAGAGCAAACCTTGGGTCGAAGTTTTTTGTAGAGAAAAAAATTCTGTATCCATTTGTGCCAGCATTTGTCATTTTACATTTCGGAAAACCGAAAATTTAAAGAAATAAAATTGCAATTTTTAGACAAATCAGTGGTGCCTTGAAATTATTGAAGCATCTCAAAGCATCGACAAATTAGTTTGCTGTTTATTTGTTTGCATCTACCAAATGTAGCTGCAACCATGGCACTTATTGCACCTGATCTGCTTCCAGCTTACCACAACTTCACAATTTGCACTGATTTTTGAAAAAAATTATAATTTCATTATTGGGTTTTCTAACGTAAAATGAGAAAAATGGTGGCATAAATGGATGCAGAATTGTTTGCTCTATTTACAAGTTTGCTCTAAAATAATTAGGGAAGCAAATATGGTCATATGAAAAAATTACCATTGAAAACCCTATGGTGCGTAAAGCATTTCTACACCCTGTATAGTGGATATATTTAATAAGTGTTTGATTACAGACGAGAAAGCATCCAGAGAACGGAAAATGCATATATTACTTCTATATTAAAAGGAAAACAACCGAGATTGCGCAAATTATTGGGGCATTAGTGTGACATCGTCTATCGGAAAACTGTATGGACGAATACTTAAATAAAGATGGGATCAATGAAAGTGAGGATCAAACTGATTTTAGAGCTGGTCGATCTTACATGAACAATAATTTTACACTCCGTATTAACAGAAAATAGGAAGGAAAGAAGGATGGAAACAAAAAATCAACGATTGACATGATGTTTGTCGTTTTAGGGAAAAGTAAAATTAATGTTAAATACGTTACTGCCATAAGAGAACTGTATAGAATTAGAAAAAATAAGATTAGAATGAGAAATCCACTATCAGATAGTTTCACCGCTTCAAAGGGGCTCAAACAAACTATTGCCCACATTATTCAAGATCAGCACCGCTATAAGATTAGAGAAATAAATGTGGCCAAATGGGAATACCAATTAATGAAAGTTCTTTTACACACCTTTGTTTGCAGATGATCAGGGGATTGTAGCACCAGATGAGGACGAAGCCAGTTAAATGGCGAGAAAATTGTCAGGTCATTTTGGTATTTTAAATAGCCACCTAGGCTTTAGGGCAGCGTGCCCGTATGCTAAACCCTTTTAGTTACTTATTTGGCTCTATCGCCTAATTCCAGAATCATGATTTTGCACATATTTGGCCCCAAACGCAGTATTTCTCGTCGGTTGGAGCCCCCCCTCTGATGGCGCTTTGGCAGCCGAGCGTTATCGCTCGCAAGAATTCCGAATCTTCTAGAAAACACGCCGTTGCGGCGTGCTACCATTGTCGCCGGCATTAATTTGTTTCATTTTATCGCCTCGCGATTGGCTGCCGAGGTGTAGTCACGTGGGGACGCGACCGATGTGACATGTGGCAGCGCTTCCCTCTGGGCAGTTGATCGCAGCCCGTTGCAGAGAGCGTTCGTGTGGTGGTTGTGTGTGAGTTCCGATTTGTTTTCGGCGTAGCGTGGGTGCTTCTTGAGCCCAGTTCCTGCTCCCGTAAGTAAGGGATCGTGCCCCCTTCATCTCGACCTTCGAGGATCTGTCCCGCAGAACGAAAGTGGCCCATTTTTCGTCGTCCAGTTGTACGCGTCCTGACGCGTCTCACGTCGCCATTATGGCGGATGTCCACTCATCCCTATAGCCGTCGAACATCGAATATACCTGCCACCTAAGACTGCAGCCTGTCGCAACTCAACTGTACCAGGCTCCCCAACCGCCTACATATTAAGGTATGTGTCTTTGAACTGATTACCGCTGTGAACGTGAGTGTACCTGTCCCGCGGAGAGCATTAAGCCCCGCGTACGAGCTGTATTGGGACGCCGCGAGCGAGCCCGTCACATCCCTTGTGCCTACAGGCACTGTCGTCATATTTGTGCGTTCATTCCGAATTACAGACTGTCTATGTTACAAGTGCTACTTTGTTCATTACTGTTTGCTGCATAAGGCGTCGCGCCCGCATATTTGTACATTCATTCCAAATTACAGACTGTCTATGTTACAAGTGCTACTTTGTTCATTACTGTTCAACATTTGTCGCTAGGTTTAGAGCGCGCGCCAGCTGGTGTTTTCTTAAATATAATCTATTTATAGATATAGGGCGACGCACTCCGCTGCCCCATTGTAACCCGTGAGTCAATACATGATTTGTTAGTTAAGGGAACTATTGTTTTGTTTCGACTTGTGCATGTTCTGTTTCAGATAAGCGCCCCCTTCAGTGTACTGATTATTGTGCGACGGGACGAGGGAGCTTGGAGCGTACAGGTGGGTGAGACAGCTGCGTAGTCGCCGTCGGATTGGCACCTAATTACAATCCTTGCATAAGGCAATCTCGAAATTGTTATTTGACCTTGCAACTCTTGAGTAATCCTATCGTCGGAGTATTTTGCGTGCTTCGCTCCCGTCTAACCGTCCAGGCCCGGTTAGTCGGGTTAAGACAGGCTTGGTGGCGCCCTCATGATTTTGACATACCCTATATATATATATGCCGCAACACGCTTGCCCAGAACGTATCGTGTGACTCACGCCCGACTCCCTGAGCGTTCCAGCCGTGGCCTTTAGCCTATTTTTAGCCGATCTCAGGGCAAGTGTGCCAGTTTTTCAGGACTGATTCCGTGGTGCGATGCTCACCTTGGGTGGGTGTCGTAAAGTTCTTTTAATACCGTAACAGGCTAATTTTGGCGCGACAACGTGGGACGTTGATGTTCATTGTTGTCTGTTATCATTTATATTGTTGTCACAAATGTTTTTTTTGTCATTTCGAAGTGGTATGGACTGGTAAACCGTTTTTTTTCTTAGTAGAATATTTTACCGAGCTTCTTTTCTTGTTTTCTATTTGTCTTTTCCTGTTTTCTTCTGTTTTCTATATGTCTTTTCTTGTCTTTTCCTGTTCTTAGTTTATTTTCATTAGTTTTCTTGACCGTGTATATGTTTTTTTCTTAGTTGTCATTTGTCTTTACGTTTCTTTTCTTGTTTTCTTTATGTTTTTTCTTGTCTTTTCTTATTTTCTATTTGTAGCTTTGTGTTTTCTTGTTGTTTATCGCCTTTTTGAGTTTTCCTTTTGTGTTTTTCCATGTCTTTTCATATTTTGAGTATCTTTTTCGTCATTTTTACCATCGTTTCTTGTTTTTCTTAGCCAGTTCATACTACCGAGATCTCTTGTTGCATTTAGTGCAGATTTTATCCCGTATTAGTCGGATTTAGTACCAGATGTTGTTGAGTGAAGGTACCGACCTTGTTTTTTTAAGTCTTTTCGAAGGCATAATTGGGAGTTTCGATTCCCTGTCGTTTACATTGTTTAGCCTTGGGCTAAGTTGACACTTTTGTTGTACCGAACTGACGTTTATCGATTTTGACGTTCACGTTAGCGAGGTTTATCGATTTTGACGTTGATGATTACCGATTTTGACAATTTTTCTTTTGCTATCGTTTGGTGTTGTGCCGCGTTGATTTTTGGTAAGCAGGTTGGAATTCTTTTTCACCTTCATGACCGTGTTTTGGTTTGTTGTTAAGTTTTGGTGTGTTGTTGGTGTGCTTGGGGAGATTCGCTCGTGCGGTTATTACGTCCCTCAGGCTACCTTCTTAGTTGGTTTGACGTAGTTATTTTCGTTTGGCCTTTATTTCATTTTCATTATTATCATGTACCGCCCAACTTTGTTTACCGACTTCTTCATGGACACCCCTAACAGTTATCGCAGTGTTTTGTACACATACCGTTAGCATTTAACGAGTATTTACCGCTGGTCGGAATGTTTCGTACTTGTTGACGTTTTGTTGTCATTTATCGTACCCTTTTTGTCTGATGACGTCATGTTGTCAAGTATCGTGTTCTTTGTGAACAGTTTCGTTGGAGCTTCTGAGCTTTGTGTGGCAGTAATGCGCATGCTGTCCGCACGAGGTTTCTTGAGTGGAAAGATTTTGAGTGTCTAAAGGTTTTTGACTTTTTTTTTGTAGTGATGCCCTGTTGTTTTCGTGGCCTAACGCTCTTTTACCGTACCGTTGGCCGTCGCCATTTTCAACCACCTGTGTGGGATTACATAAAGAGAGCGTGTTTCTGATCATTTTGTGAAGTGTTCTTAGCAGAAGAAGGCAATAGTCAGCGAGAGATAGACCACAGAATCAGACGAGGAAAGTAAGTGGTGTAGATGTTAAATCCTATGGTCCAAAAAAATCTAAAATAAAACAAAACAAAAAATATATAAAGCACTACTGGAAAGTATAATGACAGAAGGCTCAGACGTCTGGGAAATTACCGAAAAAAAAATAGAATAGCTAATTGCTGTAGAAATAGACTCTCAGACGAAGGTGTTGAACATCCAGAGTGGAGCATGTTAGAAAAGATTGCATTGGTATGGCTATATAAGGAGAATGGCATCAGATAGGTGGGCAAACAAAATGTGGGAATGGTTAACAACAGATAGAAGGAGGAAGGAGAACTAGCAAGTAAAATTGGAAAGGGAGCGTAGTGGAAGCCATGAAAAACAGGCAATTGACGGATGCAGATAGGCATCACAACGATCTATGGCGTACTAGACTGCGATACATAGCATAATTGTTGTTAAAATAATCTACGATATAATATTTTCACTACGAAGTGGAAACGACGAATTTCTTGTTATCGACCTCGGCCATCTACAAATGAACAATTTTTATTGCAACCGTTCAATCAATTGCGACCAAACCAAAATTGTATGAAAAGTATCATGTGTGTGTGTGTGTGTATGTTACGTAAGATAGATGTCGACAACGACAAAATCTATCAGAATAATTTTTGCGCCAGTATGTATGGAATATTAACGCAAAAAACTAAAAAGCTATTGGGCATGATCGGTCGCCCTTTCCTACGTATTTGCCGATTTGTATTCGCATTACCAGCGATAGACATTATGTGGTTGCGTAACTCTGCTGTCAGAGTGTGGATTTTTTTAAGTTATCGAAAAATGAGGATGTAAATTTCTATTCCTTCTCACTTTTAAATCTTAAATTCTAGATTATCGGCGCTCGCAGTCCCATTTGCAGTCTTCGCTAACGGTATTGACATATCGCCGTCTGATTCGTGTAGCGTAGCGGTAGCGGTACCAGTAGAGTTGGCGATGTTACTGTTTTGAGAAAGTATCAATTGTAGGCGTGCAATACGAAACATCTGTAATGTCAAATGTGATTTGTGTCGTCGAATTGAACAATCAAAACTAACTTGTCTAAACGTCACGATGCTTTTTCTAGGACAGCCCGAAATAGGTCGTAAATGCAGGGATATTGGCCAACAAACCCTTTTGCCCCAAGTAACAATAGACTAGGCAAAAAGGGAAAGTCAACCCCGGTCGACAATACAGTCGTAAACGCTCGAAAAAGGAAAGTCCTTTTCGACGAAAGTTATTTCAACCTCTTGTGCTGCAATAGAGCAAAGGGAGCTTAGCTGGACAATCCTATTGTACTCAAAAGAATAGGGAATGTCCCTTCCATTCAGGCGCACCCTATATAAACGCAAGTAGCTTAGTTTTTGAGATCACTAGAGAAATATATAATATATAAATAAATAAATAATTCAATATCGAAAACCAGATTACGCACAATTCGTATTTGTATGTTAAATTAATATTAACGAATTTATATATGTTGTATTTTGTTCGTGTGTTCTAAAGTAATAAGAGGAGTGTTACTGTTTTCCACAAACGGTTGTATTTTACTGAACTTAATTCCACAGTAATAAACAACGGAATAGTTCCAGTGGTGCACACCCCCAAATTTAATTTCCGTTTCCTTTGCGAATTATTTTTATCCGAAATCGTCGTACATATAGCGCGATTATGTATATAACATAATGTGATAACGGCCATACCACAATAAAAGCACCGTTTCAAAAACTTACGGAAACTTAATTTATCTGAATATATCATGTTTTCGAATATTTATTTTTTCAATATAATTCGGGGCTCAAGTGTGGAAAACCAGACCTTAAATTACCAAAACATTTATAGACTAGATAGTTTAGAGCAGTAGAAACGCTGTAGCAACTGTTTTTTGGGCCGTTCATAAATAAGGATAACCAGGTAGAAATGCCCGCGGATTACAAAGAGAGCGTGAATTCTTATCACATTGTTGTGCTACTTGGGTTATTGCTCTGTGAGCTAGTGTTGTGTTCTTAATGTGCGGTGTAAGTGTTTGTAAATAAACGTGCTTGTTGAATTGCTGCTCTGTGAGCTAGTACTGTGTTATAAATATTCTTAATAACAAAAGCAAAATATGACTTGGAACTAATTTGTAAATAATGTTCCTATACAAACTACTCTTGTTTTAGTAGCAGACCTTACAGATTTGCTGGTTGTTGCGCATGTCTCACATCCCAACCAGCTGATCGCCGCACTTGTTTTTCAATTACTTGTTTTTGTTCGGTTTACCCTACTGCATTTTATGGCTTAATATGTTGTTTTAGTAGATAAGTGACGCAAATCTCCGAGACCGGTTTTCTGTATAGGATCTTAATTTATTTATTATATAGTGCAAAGCGCTATGGGCTACATCATGGCACCTTTTAAGCAGATTTCGAATCGGGGCATGGATTTTTTTTTAATTGAACCAAATCTCTATCTCTTGGTTTTTGCTAAATCTCCATTCTAACGTGATGTGCTGAATCACTGTGTATACATGCGTACTGTGTGTTCGATGACACACACAACGTAGAAGGAAGTCGTTACTTGTTGCTGTAGATGAAAATTGAAGTGCATTACTAGTAATAGTATATAGGTGTGAATTCATATGTTAAAAGTTCACAGGAGTTACAAGTCATGGTAAAGTGTGGCCATGTGCTGATAACTTTTTTTAGGATGTTTCTCAAGACACTTCGTGGCATCATGTGCGATCACGGGATAATCCTGCGGATTGTGCTTCTCGTGGCCTGCTACCTTTCGAGCTCGTTGACCATTCGTTATGGTGAAGTGGGCCTTCGTGGCTACCTTTAGCAGAAATTCTTGGCCAAAATCTGACTGGCACCCTTCACAAGTAGAAGGTGTGCCTTCGATTTCCCTAGAGGAAAAAAAACTAAAGCTGGCTACCATGGGTCCATCAGGATATTTTTAATAACCTTTTAGTTCGGTTCTCTTCGTTACCAAAAGTCCAGCAGATTGTGGCATAATCTCTACGGTTTATTCATAATTCGAAACATCCTAATGAGGAACGCAGTGGTGCTCTAGTTACTCGCAAACTACATTGTACTCTTTTGGTTTTAGTAAAACGTGTCTAACAGTTAGTGTTTATGGATGGCCGAGCAGACAATTTTTCCTATTCCGCATTATCTTATGATAGAAAACATCTTGTTTTATTGCCAAGCAATAATCGATTAATTTAATCGAAGATACACACCGACAACATTTTCATCACGGATGCAATCAAATTGCCACTCTTGTTTCCGGGCTAAGCTCCCTCGACCTAAGCCGTTCATGGTCAATTTTCATCCCGCCCGAGTCAATCAAGTGAAGCCCTTCCCATCAGTGGGTATTGATTACGGGGGGCTCTTTATTATCACGATGACCAAAACTCGCGGAGCTAAACTCATGAAAGCATATATTTGTCTTTTAGTTTGCTTGGCAACCAAAATAGTTCATTTGGAACTTGCATCTGATATTGCTACAAAAGCTTTTCTAGCAGCCCTTCGCCGCTTTATGTCTCGTCGTGATCCATGCTCCCGATTGTGGAACCAATTTTGCAGGTGCCCAATGCCAGCTTCAAAGCTTAATGGAATATGTAGCACAATCTGAACTCATCGTGTGGCATTTTAATCCCTGTCAGCTCCCCATTTTGGCGGTATCTGGGAAGCAAATATTCAAACCGTTAAATCGCAACCTTCTCGAGTCGTGGGCAATTAACGGTTAATCTATAAAGAATTCTATACCATCCTAGTTCAAATGGAGGGCATTTTAAATTCTAGTCTTTTGTGTGAAATGAGCCTGACTCTAACGATTATTCGGCTCTGACTCCAGGCCATTTTTTAACTTTAGAACCCTTCACTGCAATAGCAGATCCCAATCTGACCTACAAGAAAATAAATCGCTTAACTGGTTGGCAAGTATTACATCGGTTCAATCAAGATTTTTGGAAGCGATGGCATAAGCAATATTTCCATACACTTCAACAAAGGTACAAATCTAATAAGTTGTCGTCCCCTCTCGCCCCTCATATGGTCCTGGTAGTTGACAATCCAGTTCTCTCTTTAAAATGGAACCTTGCTCGGGTGGAAAATCTCCATCTTGGTCCTGATAGACACCATCGTCGCTTTGTTACCAACAATTGAATTGAAAATACGGTGTATTTTAGTGGGCGGTTGGTTATGTTAGTTATAATTCTTAAATAACATTTTTTGTTTGTTTATAGTTTATATTAAAGTTTAGAATTGGGGTTTTTGTTTAAAATTATTTTTATTGTGCACTGTATGCATTGGGTTGTGTCGCTCCTGTATTCCAACATATGGTTCAGTTCAACCCCAAAAAAGGTCCGTTGTCCTAAAATTAATTAGTCTTTATCCGTCGAAGAGTGAACAGATCTTACTTGTTGTTGCTAGCTAATTCAATTTGTGAAGACACTTCGTTTTTCGGGGCGAATTACGGGTATATCTTGTATTTGGGTGTCCAGCTTTACGAAACCACTTGCCTTCGTGACCTATACTTGTCTGTACCTGGGAAGGATTAAAGGTAAGTGACACAATTGTCTTTCTTTATAGTCCACTTGTCGTTTATGTGTATAGTCGCTTCGTAATCAATATTTTACATGGAAAAAGAGCCCAGAATCGATAATTGAAACAATGGTAAACATAATAAATAATTCGGCCACTTTGCTTGATTTCAACGTGCCGGAATTTAAATCCATTGAACGAAAAACATATATCGAAGTCAAAAAGAGGATACCATTAACGACCTAAGGAAGACAACATTTTGCCTCGGAGATAGAATGCTCTTCTGCAGCACTGCAGCCGTTCTATTTGCAGAGCGAGTTGCAAGAAGGGATCATTAAACTGCACTGCTTCCTGCAAGCGTTTTGAAAAAATAAGTGAATGATTGAATATTATATTCTGATGGTAGATAAATAATTACACAAATATTAGTTCAATGTTATTATTTAAGATTTTGGAACAAATACAAAATTTCCATTTTGAGTTACATTGCTGTATGCTATGAACGGCTATCTATTATAGGTGGTTCCAATGGCAAACCAGAAAAAGTACCACTTCGGGCGCTGTTTTTTTAAACCATCAATAAAATGTTAACATGATAAGGTACAAAGTTCTAGATAATATTATAGTTCTCGCATTATTTACATGCTTCGTTATTAGTCAGACAGTTAACAAAAGGGTGTCGCGGGTAGTATAACTCTTTTAATGGCATCATTTAAATTTTCAGCTTAATCATCTCGAACTCTAGCGTGTCCCATCCGCATGTCTGCGCCATTGGTGTCAAATCAGTTAAAAAAATTATCACAGGGTTCCTCCGTTTAAAGAACCCTTTACATAAATCTCACACCTCCAAGTCCTAATTTTTTCTTTAAATTGTAGTACCTACCAAGTGTTTTCCAAAAGTTATCGAATTGGCATATTTCCGTTTCTGTTAAATAAAAATGTGTAAGATATTTTCGGCTTTTGCTCATAAATACCCTATATAGTATAACCTACCTGTTGCTCTGAATTTCAGTTTCGCTAATGCTATTCTTTTGTTTCATGTAAACTTGGTTTTCCACTCTTTGTTAGATTAATTTATATTTTTAACACCGCTTGTGGAAGTTAGTTCTCGTTTATTTCCGGCTAAGCCGGTGCTGCCAATATGGTTCTATAGACTTTAAAAGCATAAAGCAGCCTGCAATTAAACAGAGGAACTTCACCAAGAAAAAACGCGTTCAGTTCGCACAAATCGTGTCATCGTTGAAATTTTCTAGATTGTGTTTCTTGCAATCAACGTTTGCATAGTTTCGCTGATAGTGAATCGGAGATTTTTCTTTCTGTCGTTACAACCCGCGAGAGAAGATTAACAAAACCGATGCAAATTGGGTTTTTTATCTTTAGTTGAGTATTATCATTCTAGCGAGCATGTAGAGCCACTCCCGATCCCCAAAGCTGTCATGAGGCCGGTTGGTCTTTGATTAAAGCTCACCCGGAATAGATACATATAATTAACAGTTGACCAATACTTTTCCTAACTGTTGGAAACAGGCAATTGTCGTTCCGATACTAAAAATATCGAATCTATTGAAATTTAAAGATTTGCGTCCAATTAGCATACTTCCAACGCTATCTAAAATTTTAGAAAAAGTAGTAAACTCACAGTTAAGAACTTACTTAAATGAAGATAAATTAATTCCGGACATGCAATCTGGATTTCGACCTAATCATAGCTGTACAACTGCCTTGCTGAAGGTTACTGATGACTTGCTATCTGCTATGGATAGAAGTAAAATATCAGTTTTGATTTTGCTAGATTTTAGTAAGACATTCGATATCTTTAATCGTTAAACTTTGTTAGCTATTTTAAAAGCTATTGGTATTGCTTCGAACGTTATTGCTCTGTTTGAACGCTATTTAACTGGACAACATCAAATGGTAAAGTTGCAAAATGGGTACTTATCACTTAGAACCATTACAAGGGGTGTACCTCAGGGTCCCATTCTGGGTCCTCTATTGTTTACAATTTACACGTTTCGTTTTGGGAATTATTCTTATAAATTCTTTTGAAAGAATTCAGATTCTTTGCTTTTTTTACGCCTTCCATACTGCTGCTTCACCAGTGCCCAGTACCTTTCGATACCTCGTGTGGCTGCGACATTGGGAGGATTTCTCTCCTTAGGTACCACATAAATACCCTCTGTTTTTAAAGTTTCTAAGACTGCTGAGGTGTAATGGCATGTGACTTTATCTGGCCAGAATATGATATCCTGTGGTTTATAATACTTTTTTATAAATGGAATCAACCGTGCTTTAATGCAATCTTATATTATAAGAGCCGATGGTAGCCGTCCGGACGTAAGCAGGCGCGCGCACACGCTGCATGAACGGCCTGCATGCTAGCAAGTGGCGCGCGCGCACGAATGGCGAGACCGAATTTGTATTGTTAACGCTGGCAGGGCCGGACGTAGGCTGGCTGCCGCCTTCAGCAAGCATTTTTATTGTTAACCGTTTCTTTACGCTGGCCGGGCCAGACGTAGACTGGCCACGAGTTCTAGTTTTCTAGATAAATCCTACCGTTCATAGTTCCAGTGCCAAGGAACGAATCTGAATGTCTACCTTTACTGCTTATAGCCTGCCACACTAAATACTTTATTGGAAAATTTTCCTTCACTTTAACTTTAAGTTCTTGTTTACAGGCTGTTTTATCTGAATAATGATAGAACTTTCATATCGGGACTTGAACTGGATCATTCATAAAATAAGACTCGTCATCCATTAGTAGAATCTTTCCACTTTTTAACAATATCAGTTTTCTCACCAAAAATTTAAATCGACTTTCAACTGTCGGTAGCTGCTGTTCCATATATTTTGGTGCAGATATTTTTCTTCGTGGGCATAAACCTAAGATGTCTCTTAATTCTACTCACAGTGGTTTTAGGAATTCCCAACTTTTCTGCAGCAGAACGAACTGAATACTTGTTCGAATTTTCGAACATCTTACTAATGTTGCGAATTCTCTTAAGAGTAGCAGTAGAAGGAGGACGTCCTGTATGTTTCCTTTCCATAACTGTTCCTGTTTCTAAATACATGTAAATTATTCCTATCGTAGTAGTCCGGGCAATTCCAACGCTTTAAAAGTATTTCCAACAAGAATATTTGTTTTCACCAATTTTATTATGATGAAATGTGATTATTTGTTTACGTAAACATTCATGACTTTCTTTCCCCATGATTAATTACGCACCCCAAACAATTACTTCGACACGAAGTATTGAAATTCCCTCATATCGAAAACCACTCTGAGTCAAATATCTCTAAAATTTCGTGTCAACCGACTAATGAACTCACTACACCAAATCTCCGTCTCGGCTGTGCGGATATTTTGGTGAAGACCCCAGCCCACTAGATCCCTCCCTCGTATTGGGGATGCCTAAACGTGCTGTGCGGTGTATGTATGTTCGTATGTGTACACGATTCCGGTCGCCGGGAACCTTCCTGAAATCTTGGATCGTTTTCATACGATAGGTCCTCCGAAAATGAAGGCAACATCAACTTTTCAGGTAGGGTCGTCGGCAAAAGGGTTTCTTTTTTTTATTAATAACTGGAGTAGGGTGTTTTGGAGTGTTCTGAGACAAGGTCAGGTCAAGGTTGCCACCCCCCACCACTCAACCTGCCACCCCCACCACCAACAATATTAAGTTCAAGCCTAAGTGGTGGTGGGGGGTGGCAACCTTGACCTGACCTTGTCTCAGAACACTCCAAAAACAAAAATGTTAAGTAGGTAGTCCTGTCGTCACCAGCACAGTAAATTCCATTATCAGGAACATAATGAAACAACACTTCCGATTGTTTGAGTAACATGATTGCCCGAGGACGGCTAAAACCACACTGACCACAACCGCATTCCACAGTTTAAAGCTTCGAGTTCGCTGCAGTTCATTCCTATATAGGTCGGAACCCACATTCAACATTCTAGGTCATTAAAGTTCATTCCTCTATGAGTAGATCCGCGATTGCCCGAGCACGGCTAAAACCACACTGACCACAACCGCATTCCACAGTTTAAAGCTTCGAGTTCGCTGCAGTTCATTCCTATATAGGTCGGAACCCGCATCCAACATTCTAGTTCATTAAAGTTCATTCCTCTATGAGTAGATCCTCATTCCATGATTTCCCGAGCACACTGACCACAACCGCATTCCACAGTTTAAAGCTTCGAGTTCGCTACAGGTTATTCCTATATATAGGTGGAAATGCACATTCAATAATTAAACATTAGCAATGAGTGCCTCTTACAGTCGTTGTGTTAGATGCAGTGGTCTATTGTTTGTGCTGAGTGATGACCTTAGTGCTCCTTTGTATCCCATGATAGCAAAGGAGGATGCTAAGAACATGCGATTGTGTACTTGCGCCTCCACGGTGAGTAGTTCAAAAACTCCAATTCAAGTAGTGCACGATATTGTAATTGCCCGCCCTGACGCTAAACGTAAGAGTAGCATGGCTGCTAACAATGCAAGCGCACCTGCACACCGCAAAAGTGATTCCATTAGTGGCACCCATGCTAAGCTTCCTAAGCGTCAGGACCATTCACTGTTGAGGGCGCTGCTTACTTCTAGCAATGTGCAACCGTCTAACAGGAACACTCACAACTTGCGCGATATGTTTTTAAAGAAACATTACCACGACGATGCTGTCGAGGCATGTGGGGCACACAGCTCTTGTGCAAGCAACGAGTCGCCTGCCTTTCAAGCGCCGGTGGCTGCTACCGGGAATGGCCCATCGGCGTCCTCTTCCAAATTGGTGGAGTATGTTTTTCCATTGCCGAATGGAGATTCTACTGCGCCATCGCAAATTTCATTCGAAGTGAGCGAACTAATTGAAAATGGTCCTGCTAATGTAGATTGCATGTTGGCAGAATTTGAATTGGAAGCTCCCGTGGGGGACGGTACGTTACCAGACCTCGCCGACATCACGAGACAGTTATGGGGTGTAGATGGTTTAGATGTAGTTGTTGGTTCTCCAACAACTACATCTACACCATTTACACCTAACGATGTACCCATTGCTGTAGATGTTGTGATGTCTGCTCATACTGACTCCGCACCCATCGATGCTGAGCCGGAGTGGGTAGACTTCACGGATGAGAATTTGCGTGAGATAGATGAGGCAATAGCAAGATGCAATCAGCCTAGACCTGTGGAGGCTCCTCCGCAAGCTGTAGATACCCCCGCGGTAGCTGCAGAATGTGTTGTGGAGACTCGTGCCGAAAGGCATAACAGGTTGTTGCGTGCCGCCGTGGACATCCGCCTCCAGGAATTAGAACAGCACGAGGCGGTTCTGTCAAGGCTAGATAGGCTGGCGCGATATCAGCGAGAGCAGTTGCGGGTGAGGAGCCGCCAAGTCGGCAATCACTGCCTAATCCGCACCGTGACTGCTCGAAAGTTGAAAATAAGTCAAATTGAAACACTTGTTCGCATTATTTCCAACATATTAAGGATGTTAGATGACTAGGTCAGGCTATTGTTATTGTTTCTTGCCTCTTCTTTCCACACCGCCTCCCTCACTTATAACCTGTCTACTTCCCCTCCTGGCCGACGTAATCCAAACGCCCCCATCGTGTCCGCTGGCGCGTATATACCGAGAAGCATTGCCCGCGTGCTAATAGCATTATCGGTACATATTACCAATTTGGATTGCCCTACTGCTACAGTAATAATGCACGTTTGCGAGCAATGTTCTAGCAAATTTACGCGTCGGGATGCCTTGCTGCGGCATCGGCGCCAGAGTTGTCCAAGCAACGTTCCCTATTCGCCTAGTGGTGAGTTTGCTGTTCTCCGTCTCTGATATATATAGTCAACCATGTCGGTCAGTTGCAGATACTCCTATGGATGCTCCTGCGAGGAGGGTATCCAATCTTCGCGCTCCAGAGGTGAGAGAGAGTGCTACGAAGAAAGCTCGACTTAATCCCCCCTCAGGTATATATCAATTGGTAATTATAAAACCGGAGTGATTGACATGTTCGTAGCGAATGCTGCAGGACCATGTACGTCAACTGGACCATGTACGTCAACTGGACCGTCTACGTCAAGGAACGTGTCTGTGAGCTCTCGCCCTGGTAAAGATCTAAGTACGTATGAGTGTGTGTGAGTGGGCGGTGTAGTTACGATTGTTGTTACAGACTCCCGCTATTGCTCCGTATGCGACGAGAATGTTCCCGTGCGTAGCTTCGTTGGGCACATGCGAAGTAATCGTCATGCGTTGCGAACCGGGAGGCCAGGCCTGGATGATGGAGTGGCACCCCTGCAGTCAGCCTTTAGGTCCCGGATTGCCACGTACAGAGTTACAACCATAAATTATCATATAATGGTCGAGGAGTTTCTGTTAGAAATTAAAGAAAAAGTGTTGACGTTATTGCGAAGGCAGCTTAAAAATTTAAAGAGCTTAGAGGTGAATTTGGAATTATTTGGATACTTCGTTTTAGAAAGTAAAGGATTGGAAGAAATCAAGTCATTTAACACGCGCAATAAAATTGTAACTTAAGTACCGACCTCGATGTATTGTATGATAATTTTTGCGGCATCTTGGATGAGAAGGTGTCTGAATTTCAGGAACGGGAATCTGGTAAGTTGATGTGACCTCGACGATCGCTGTATATTAAGAACACTTGAATTGTTGCAGGCTGGGCTCTTAAGCAGTTGCTGTCGTTGGTCGTTGCCGTCAACAAATACAACCCCCTCAGAGCTTCCTCGTACCTACCACTGCCATCATTTATTGAGCGAAAGAAAGCTATTGTCAACGTTCAAAACAAGGATGAGTACTGTTTCGGGTGGGCGATTTTAGCTGGTATTGTTGAACCTAGCGGACCTCCCCATCGTACGAGTTCTTATCCCGATTGTAGAACTGTTTTGGCGTTAGATGGGTTGGCATTTCCATTGAAATTGCTCGATATTCCGAAATTCGAACAACTTAATCCTCAACTTTCGGTTAACGTGTATGGGTTAGAGTCGCGTTTTGAAAATCGAAAAATGATTTGGGAAGTTGTGGGACCTTTGCATTACTCTGTCATGAAGCGGTTGAGACACGTTAACTTGCTTCTGTTAACTAATGACGAGGGTGACAGTCATTACTGTTGCATTAAAAAATTTTCTCGCCTCGTTTCGCAGCAAATAACTGCTAGAAAGAGGGCAAAACATTTTTGTGACGGATGCTTGCATTACTTCCGTACTGAACAGCACTTGCGACAACATATGAAGTTCGATTGTAATCAGGTGTATACCAAAATTCCAACCGATGAGTTGATCGTGGACAAACTTGGTGAAACAATCCCACAAAATATTTTGACATTTAAAAATTACCATAAACAATTAAAATTACCTTTCGTTGTCTACGCAGATTTTGAGACGATTTTAAAACCTGTACAGGAACCTGATACGCAACCAGACCTCGAGAGTTCGTTTACAGTTAAGACGTGCGAGCATGTGCCTTACTCGTTTGCATATTTTATAAAGTGTTCGTACGACGACAGTCTTTCTAAATTTCAAACGTACCGCGGTGAAGATGCTTCAACTGTTTTTATGGAGCGGTTGGATGCAGACGTTCGTTATTTGTATGACAATTTTTTAAAAAACGTGGTTCCTTTGGCGATGATGACTACTGCGGAACTTCAAAATTACGAGGCTGCTACGTCTTGCCATATATGTGATCGACCCTTTGTGACCGATCAGATTAGGGTGCGAGACCATTGTCACCTGACTGGAGCGTATCGGGGTGCTGCACATTCTATCTGTAATCTAAATTTCAAAGTTCCCAATTTTGTGCCTGTCTTTTTCCACAACCTAAATTATGATTCTCATTTGTTCGTCAAACAATTCGCCGTCGATGGCGAACAGATCGATGTGATACCTCAAACGAAAGAAAAATATATATCCTTTGGCAAGCATCTGTTAGTAGATGAAATCGATTTTGGTTACAAAACGCAGAAAGTTTATTTACAAATTAGATTTCTAGACAGTTACCGTTTTATGAACCGATCTTTGAGTACCTTAGCTGATTATTTGGCTGACGATCAGTTTTTAGTAATTAACGTATTAAGAGGGGTAACCCAGTTTTAACATTCGAGCATATTTTTACCACTCGAGCGAGCGCAGCGAAGCAAGAGTGGTAATTTATGTGAGAAATGTTAAGACGGTTTCCCCTCGAAATGCGTTCATTAGTTTATTGTTCATTGAGGCAATAATTTTGAATCAATAATAATTACTAAAAACTGCTAAATCGAAATCGTACTACCATGACTATGTGTGATGTTGCTATAGTGAATGCATGTTAAATGAGTGGATGCATGTTAAATGCATCTTAACATTCGAGGACTCGAGTGGATGCATGTTAAATGAGTGGATGCATGTTAAATGTATCCTAACATTCGAGAACGCGATCATGTTAAACACTGTTTAACATTTGAATGAACAATAAATGAAATTAAAAGGTTGTTTGGGGACGATGCAAAATTTCAATTAATGAGACAGAAAGGCGTGTTTCCATGTTCCTTTGTGGACTCCTTCGAAAAATTGAACCTTGCAAAGTTGCCTTCGAAGGTTCAGTTTTTCGACTCTCTACATGAAGAACACGTCTCTCAAACTGATTACGATCGTGCTGTGTCTGTGTGGAACACCTTCGACTGTCAAACTTTCGGTGACTACTCGGACATTTATTTAAAAGCTGACGTGTTGATTTTGGCAGACGTGTTTGAAAATTTTAGGAAGTTATGTTTGGAAGCATATAAGTTGGACCCTGCTTAATATTATACGGATCCAGGTCTTAGTTGGGACGCTATGTTACGATCTACGGGTGTCAAATTAGAATTATTAACTGACATGGACATGATACATTTTCTCAAAAAGTCAATTAGGGGTGGTATAAGCACATGTATTGGTAGGAAGGCTATTGCCAACAATTGTTTAGTTCCAAATTATGATTCCTCTGAGCCTACATCATTGATTATGTATTTAGACGCTACAAACTTATACGGTTTTGCGATGCGTCAGTATTTGCCGCACCGAAATTTTGAATGGCTCGCGGCGGAGGAAGTTGAAAATGTTGGTGTGTTTGAAATTGACGATGAGGCGGGTACGGGTTTTATTTTGGAGGTTGATCTGCAGTATCCTGAACACTTGCACGACGACCACAATGATCTACCCTTTTGTCCGGAACTTATTATTCCCCCGGGTGGAAAATATAAATGTCCAAATTTGTACCATAAGACCAAGTATGTGCTTCATTATCGAAATTTAAAACAATGTTTAGATGCTGGTTTAGTTCTTACAAAAATTCACAGAATTCTTAAATTTATTCAATCGCCCTGGTTGCGCTCATATATTGATATGAATACCGCGTTGCGTAACCGAGCACGAAATGAATTTGAGAAAGATTTTTTTAAGGCTAAAAATAATAGCGTTTTCGGAAAGACGATGGAAAATGTCGACAAGCGATCGGATATCAGGTTGGCGAGCACGTGGGACAATGTCGGCAAGAAACTAGGTGCTGCAGCTCTAATTGCCAAAGCAAATTTTAAGAATTCGGTAATTTTTTCTGAAAATTTGATTGCTGTGGAACTTAATAAAACAGTTGTTTTGTATAATAAACCGATCTATGCAGGTTTCACTATTCTAGACTTATCTAAAATCGTAATGTATGACTTTTTTTATATTTTTTTGAAACAAAACTATGGCAATAATGTCTCCCTACTCTATACAGATACTGACTCGCTAGTAATTCACGTACGGACTGACAATTTCTATGAGAACATAAAAACTAATTTAGATCGTTTTGACACTTCAAATTATAAAGACGTTCGACACGGTATACCTCAAACCGTATCGGTCGTCGGTAAAATGAAAGACGAGTACGCAGGTGTTCCGGTAGAACAATTTTTTGGAGCCGGTGCTAAGTCCTACTGCGTGTTTGTGGGAGGGAAAGAAGTAAAGAAAGCAAAAGCTGTGCAAAAGGCTGCTGCCAATAAATATCTCACTATGGCAACCTATCGCGACGTTGTTGACAATGTGCGTGGTCAGGTTTTTTGCCAAATGTATGTTTTTCGCTTTCACAAGCACACAGTGTACACTGAACTGAAGAATAAAGTTGTGCTATCATATCGGGATGATAAGCGCTATCTTATTCCTCAGTCGAATAACACTCTAGCATGGGGTCATGTAGATATAGGCATGTCAGGTGCTAGACCGTTGGACAGATTACTGGAATTATTGCAAGACGATCAGTAATACTACGCGCGGGTCAATAACAGTACATTTTTTTTTGTCGTTTACATGGTAATGACAGTTTATTTCTTGCAAAGAGTCTCACGAGATTGGTACGTTTACAGAGGTTTTCTTTTCGTAGATATTTAGACATAATTTGATTTTCTTTGTATGTATAATTAGTTACTATGTAATTGTATCGTAAAATGTTAAGTATACATAATTTAATTTTTGTACAATTTGTTATTATGTAATTGTATCATACTATGTTTGTAAGTAGTCATCATATAACATTCTCATCTAGTTCCAATTTAAATGAAATGTGTAATGTTGTTTAGAAGTAGTAATGGATATCTACAGAAAAACTCACATTGAAATCTGTAATGTTGTTCAGAATTAGTAATGCATATCTGAAGAAAAACTCACATAGTTGTACCAGTCTATTAATTAAAAAAAAAGATATTTACTACAAAAAAAATGTTTTATTTTTTGAGAGTACTACATCATTTCTTTAAGTTACACGAGATTGGTTTTAGGTATCCAAGAATTGTGTCACTTGTCGAATCCCAACCGCTTTACATACAATAAGTTTCCTTTCTTCTTCAGGACCCTTTCAACTAGATATACGTCTGAATGTTTTGTTTTTTGCAGTTCATGCTCGTAGAATCCTCCTTTAATTTCGTGACCTTCTTGGTCCGTGAGTCGATAGGTTGTAGGGTTTGTAAGTCGAACTGTAGATATTGTAAATATTTCGTTGCTCCAGCTTGGCGTGTACCCCTTGCTAAATGCCGAACGATACTTGCTAATGCGTACCAAGTCCCCTGTACGAAACTTTTGAGGTTTCGGGTCCACGATCTTTGTGTAACTGTACGCCGTGTTTAACAAAAGTTTTGTATTCTTTAAGTTCACTTGGGCAGGTTTCATTCCTATTGTGCGATGCTTGGTTGTGTTATACTTTGCTACGATCTTGGGTAGGATATCCCACCATTTGTAGGACCCTTGCAGGCTGAACTGCTTCCACATCATGTTCTTCAGTGTGCGGTTGCATCTTTCCACTATGCTGCTCTTCATACTAGAATACGTGCTGTAGTGATTGATATTGTGCTGCCGCATTAATAGTTGAAAAGCGGTGTTGTAAAACTCTTTCCCCAAATCCGTTTGCAAGTTTTGCGGTGACACCTTTACAGTCCTCAACACCTTACCCATGGCAGCTGTTACGTCCTTTCCTGTTTTACGTTTTACGGGATAGGCCCACACATACTTTGAGAAAGCATTAATCACTACCAGAATGTAACGAAAGCCCTTATTGACTTTTGCATAAGGAATCATTTCTACCAAATCCGCTTGATATAAATCGTTCAAGCCTTTTAGGATAACGCGCCTTCTCTTGAATTTTTTTCGTGCTGGTTTGTGGAGTTCGCTAACTATGGCTTCTTTAAGGTTCATTGTCAACTGTTGCTTTCTACACTCCTACGGGACATTTAAGCAGCAGTTGCACGTATAACTTATTGTTTATGGATTCGAATTGCAGTTTATCTCCTCGCCGCAATGTCTTACCGACAAGCGTGTCCTGTGGGATGCCGTTGAGGTGTGATACTACCAAAGGTCCGCTGACTTGAACACTTATGATCTCGCCGGTTGTTAACGGAAAAATGTACTCGTTCTGTCCGAAAATTTTGGAATATCCGATTTCATCGTACCCACGCCCCACTAGCAGCAGTGGTACTTCTATATGGAGTTAATTTACATTTTTCACTTTCATAAAGACATGTCTGGGATGCGCTGCGTGGCGCGTGCTATGGTAGTGCCGTCCAAATTTGTCGATGGGCATTACTCTATCGTCGACTGATGCTTTCTGGCCTTACCGCTATTGGCACTCCACTTTTGTACCCCTTAGTAGATTATTTTCGCGTCTCGCAGGGCTTCGGTGATGCGAACTATCTCATTGGAATAACCCGTGTGTCCAGCTGCCTGAGAAGCTATTAATATACGCAACCGATTCACTAATGAGTTGGGATCCTTCCAAGGAACATATTCCACTTTTTTGTCCGTCACTGTTAGTAATCCCTTGCCACGCCGTGGTACCTTTGTCGCTGGTCTGCCGGGAGCTCTTATGGTTGAGGAGGCAGTTAGAGGTCGTACTATTTTCATGTATTTAGACCCTGCGTTACCACTAACTCTTTGTGTGGGGTCGTAGTTTACACGATTTGCGGCGGAACGATCCACTAAATCTAGATATTGCTCTAAATCTGCGTTTTTGTATATATTTGGTTTCTTTTTAAACATCAATTCGTACAATCCTGGAGTGCCTTTGTAGACCATTCTGTTGCCGTTGTCTGTAATAACGATATTTTTACCTTCGAATTTGATTTCTTTATTTCCTATAGCAAACTTATCTCCCTCTATGTCGAATCGGACTCCGTAGTGCAAATCGTACTTATCCTCAGTATCTCGTATCATTCCTTCCACGTATGTGCGAGCTAACCCTTGAAATTGTTATAAATATTGACCAAGAACTTCCGGTGCCAGCATTTGTTGGATGGTTTCTCTGGCCGCTTGTACAGCACCTTCTTCTGCTGCCGCCTCAGCAACCTCCGTTTGCAACTGCTCATCGTATTCCTCTACTGGTTCACTCTCGGATAACACATGCGCCTGCAAAAATCGAGGTGTGGAGGTGCGTGATGGCCCCGGTGTAGAGGTGTATGATGGCCCCGGTATGGAAATGTGTGACGATCCCGGAAGGTTTGTCGCAGAAAGTTGGCCTGGAGTGGTTATAGCTCACGGACGGGGCAAGGTAGAGGGAGTGGATACTCTACGTTTAATTGTTATTGGCAAATAATCCGCTTTTGGTTCGCCCACTGGCACACCTTCTTGCTTTATAGTTGTCAGCAATTCGGTGAGCGGTTTGGAAAGAGGTTTAAATTGCTCAGCTAAAATCGACTGGGATTGGGCGATGTCTGCTTTTAAAGCTGCGTATTTACGTCTAACGGATTGTCGGGTTTTGATAAGTTCCCTGGCTAAACGCTTATCCATGTTGCAACTCCTTCAGTTGTTGGTAAACTACTACCTTCCCTTCTTTGGCTGCTGTCTATATATTAGAGTAATTGTCGAAACCTTTTCTATATCGTCCCGCGTTGGTTTCGCTTTCTTTATCGATCACTAAAAATCCGTGATCCTCATTCCAACAATAAGAGCACAATGCTTTAAACTTGTCGAATGACATGTCCGTGTTGACATGATCGTCGTAAATGTGCTTCAGATTGGTGTTGTCTTGTTGGAATATGATGACGAGATTTGCATTATCTCTTATGAGCTGCTTAGGAATAGATGAATACGTCTGACATAGATAAAAACAATCTATGTTTCGGTGACGTCCGAAACAAAAATAATCTCGAATTATGCTTTGCGTCTCGCAAGCTACGTCGTCAAAAACTATCACGGAATGTTCTTTTGCTTCCTGGGGTTTGATCACCTCACAATCGTTACTATATTCGAAGAATCCAATGTCTCGCAATGGTTGAAAGGCTGCTCTCAGATAATTATATTTGGGTTGATCGAGTGTTTTCGAATATATATAAAGGTTTGCGAATCGCAACCCATTTCGATGCACTAGTAAACTGATTATGAGGTTGGTTTTTCCAGATCCGGATCGACCTATGACCACACATCGTTTACATCCTTTACCCAGTAAAACGCTGTGCTTTCTGTATATGGAATTTATTGTGTGATTTACTACCGGCAAAGAACACCCTTGCTTCACAATTTTGACGTTTTCCATCGTTTTCGCTCGGAAAGAAACTGCGCTCTACCCGCCGTGCGTTCTCGTTATATTTGTTAATTCCGTTTGAAGAACATCAGTCGTGTGTAAGTCTTTAAGATGAAAGCTACTAAGCGCAAACAAACCAGTCATCACCGAACCGCCAAGCGGAAAGGTCGCAGTTTCCTGAATACCCTTATTGACAGATTACCCTTTGAACTACACATACCAGGGTACAAGTTTTGCGGACCTGGTACCCGACTTAAAAAACGTCTTTCTCGAGGTGGCAGCTGGCAACTTCATATCATACCAGGCGTTAATGCCGTGTCTCAACATTCTCATGCCATTGCAACAACCACCAAATTACAAACCCCCAGATGTCATCGTAGGTTTTCAGACGGAACGTTCGGGGCTCATCTCTAAGGACAATAGTCATTTCGACAAAATTAATCTTGCAAATTTTAGAGTTTATCTCAACACCGAACGTTTCCCCTACGATAATTTAAATAACAATTATGGTCTGAATCATTACGCCACATTATACGAAATGTACTCCAAGTTTCAATCGTCCTATTATAACAAAACTGACGAGCCTTGGTTCACGCCCAATGAGTTTGTCGACAAAGCACCCATTGTTGTAATCGACTGCTCCCATCTAAAGGACTACCACCACGCGAACGCTGTAGTTTTTTGAGTTGAATTTGAAACTTCCGCAAACGTGCTAGCCAACACAACCGCGTATTGTCTCGTTCTTCATGATCGAGTTTTTACGTACAACGCTCTGACAAAAGCAGTAAAACAATTGTAATACTCCAAAGCAGGTCTTTTTTTTTGCATTGTACTCCTACTGCCGTCTACTTTCTGATTATTGAAAAAAAAATTGACTCGACTAGGATTCGAACCCAGATCTCCTGAGGCGCAGTGTCTAGAATTCCCTTTAATGCATATAATGCTCCCCAGGCGTCATACCATTAGACCACCGAGTCCTTAAACTATTTAATGAAAAACAGCGATGACCTTCGGGATAATCGAAAGTATAAAAGGTTGCGCATTATCATGGTCTCGTTAATTGTTTTATAACTTACGTCAAGTTCGCACACTATTCGTTTACGTATAAAATAATGGATCAGACTCCAAGTGACGATTCTTCACATGAAATCACATTAAACCACGCTGTAAAGTCACGCTGTAAAGTTGTGCTGTGCTTTCTGGTTTGAAGATGCAAAAAACAATTTAGATAAAATAGTGAGAAATTCCTCGGGACTCAGAAATTTAGACTTGGAATTTGACGCTTATGTAGTGAGTGCTATGGCTGGCGATAGCCAAAATCAACAAGAAAAACTGAAACGACTGATTGCCAATTTGGAAAAAAACATTTTAAAATATTTTGCTAGAGAAGGAAATACATCGCTGACGCTGGATGTGGACTACCACCCAAAGCATCCCTTTGCTGAAATGCTGGAAGAACGTGTCTCAGTATTCGATCTACCGTGTAAATCTACAACGAAAATTAACTCTACACCAACCGGCATGTTCACACTTCAAGTTAGGAGTGGATATGGCTCGCTCTTCTAGAGATATATTTCAAATATTGATCACCTGTAACATTTAGAATAGATGAATACGTCTGACATAGATAAAAACAATCTATGTTTCGGTGACGTCCGAAACAAAAATAATCTCGAATTATGCTTTGCGTCTCGCAAGCTACGTCGTCAAAAACTATCACGGAATGTTCTTTTGCTTCCTGGGGTTTGATCACCTCACAATCGTTACTATATTCGAAGAATCCAATGTCTCGCAATGGTTGAAAGGCTGCTCTCAGATAATTATATTTGGGTTGATCGAGTGTTTTCGAATATATATAAAGGTTTGCGAATCGCAACCCATTTCGATGCACTAGTAAACTGATTATGAGGTTGGTTTTTCCAGATCCGGATCGACCTATGACCACACATCGTTTACATCCTTTACCCAGTAAAACGCTGTGCTTTCTGTATATGGAATTTATTGTGTGATTTACTACCGGCAAAGAACACCCTTGCTTCACAATTTTGACGTTTTCCATCGTTTTCGCTCGGAAAGAAACTGCGCTCTACCCGCCGTGCGTTCTCGTTATATTTGTTAATTCCGTTTGAAGAACATCAGTCGTGTGTAAGTCTTTAAGATGAAAGCTACTAAGCGCAAACAAACCAGTCATCACCGAACCGCCAAGCGGAAAGGTCGCGGTTTCCTGAATACCCTTATTGACAGATTACCCTTTGAACTACACATACCAGGGTACAAGTTTTGCGGACCTGGTACCCGACTTAAAAAACGTCTTTCTCGAGGTGATCGAGGAAGGAATCCTCTGGACGAGGCCTGCAAGCAACACGACATCGCATACTCACAATCTAGCGATCTTTCGACACGTCACGCGGCAGATAAAGTTCTAGCAGAGAAAGCTTGGGAAAGTGTTAAAGCAAAAGACTCTACTCTTGGGGAAAGAGCTGCAGCTCTTGCTGTTACTGGAATTATGAAAGGAAAGACGAAAGTCGGAATGGGTGTGAAACGGAAGCGTACACGGCGAACGCATTCCAAACGGGTCGGTATCACAGTCCGCTCGCATTCAGGAGGAGCTTTAAAAACAAGGAGGAGGCGGAAGCGGTCAAGAGTACTACCTCTTTCGAAGAGAGGAGGCATATTGCCGCTTGTACCCATACTTGCTGCATTAGGAGCATTGGGATCCCTCGGAGGTGGTGCTGCAGCAGTTGCTAAAGCAGTGGGAGACTCAAAGGCTGCTAAAAAGAATCTCCAGGAAAAGGAGCGACATAACAAAGCTATGGAATCCATTGCTCGCGGAAAAGGGTTATATCTACGACCGTATCAGTCAAAAAACTACCGTTGAAGCTGCCGCGCCGCGCGTTAACCAACATCGATATTACAGACTACGTTAAACGCCTAGAAATTCCACACTTTAGGGGAATATTTATGCGGGATGCCCTGCCTATCAAGATTCGTAAACGAGAATGTGGTGTCACTAACTTGGACGATGATGTAGGACCTGGCACGCATTGGACGGCTTACGTAAAAGTGGATACCTTTGTTCTGTATTTCGATAGCATCGGTCGCTTACAACCTCCAACCGAATTAGTGAAATACTTTCGTAGCGATGATGGAAATAACACGATCACGTATAATTCTAATAGATATCAACGACTCATGTCATACACATGCGGTCACCTGTGTCTCAAATTTCTATATAACTTTGCGAAACCGCTTTTGTCGACAGTTTAACACCCGTATTCATAGTCGTTCGCCAGCGACTCGCCAGCGACTCGTCGGCGAAACGCCGGAGTTTTGCCACGCCTCTTACGAGAATTAACCTTGCATAGTCGCTCGCCGGTAAAACCAAAGATGCGCGTTACTATGGTTTTCGGCGGAGCGCTGCATGCGTGAGCGACTATGCAATGTTAATTCTCGTAAGGGGCGTGGCAAAACTCCGGCGTTTCGCCGGCGAGTCGCTGGCGAACGACTATGAATACGGGTGTGAGTGTTGCGCTTCATCATGTCTATATTCACTCTGACAGGTAATTCATCAATCCTTACTGCGAATTTTGACCCCCCTATTTTCTTAGACGACGGTAGCGAATATGTTTTGGGGTTGTTAAGTTTCGAAACCTACAATACTATTGCTAACATTAGACCTCCCAACAATGAATTTCATCTCGTCGGACTACCTCATATTACTATACGACTATACCTGAGGGTGCATACGAAATTACGGACTTTGCCGACTTTCTGCATAACCAACTTGAGTCTAGCGGAAGTAATGGGCGGGTGCTGCTACGCGGAAACAACAGCACCTTAAAAACCAAAATAAAATCGAACGTTCCAATCGACTTTACATGTGACAATACTATCCGAGACATGTTGGGATTTGACAGCAAAATTTATTATGAGAATATGTGGCATGCAGGTGAACATGTTACGAAAATTTTGAACATTAACTCCATCCTTATCCACTGCAATATCTCTGTCGGTTCCTATAAAAATGGTAAGCCTGGCCACATCGTTCATCAATTCTTCCCCATAGTGCCGCCTGGGTACAAAATAGTGGAAACACCTAACCCTGTCATTTACCTACCGATCAGCACGAGACAGATCACTAACCTAACTGTTAAAATACTGGACCAGACTGATACCCCCGTCAGTTTTAGTAAGGAAACCGTTACGGTAACATTGCATTTAAAGAAGTTATAATGGGTTTTCGATTCAACCCTTCACCCTACCATGCCCAACCCAGTTCGTATAAGAGACGTTGTTCACAGCCTTGTAAAATCAGTTCAGCTTCGTCCGCCGAGCAGTTAACAAAGGCAAACAAACACTTCTTGCAATCGTTGGGTTTTAAAGTGTTGCCATGAGTATTCTAAATATTGGGGAACGTGTCCTCGTCGACAACTCGATCGTTAGCAATCAGTTGCACACCCATCAACCGTATACAAACCGTTTCGACTATAACGATGAAATTCGAATTCCAATTCCTGAATATATGTCAACTCTACCAGGTTTGAGCTATCTATACATAGAGGGAAAATTACGGAAAGCAACCGGTGAAGTTACGACGGCTAAATTTCTTAACAATGGGTTGGCTCACTTATTTAGCGAAATCCGATACGAAATCAATGGTGTCGTTGTCGATTCTGTTACCAAATCTGGTATTACATCTACTCTTAAGGGATATGTGTCCTACAGTTCTGATGATGTTAAAAAGCTTCAAAATTCTGGTTGGTTGTACGCCGCCAATACTCACATTACCGATGCACAGGGCAACTTCAGTGCCTGCATACCATTGAGAATGCTGCTAGGCTTTGCCGAAGATTATGGAAAAGTCATACTTAACATCCGACAAGAGCTTGTCCTGATTCGCAGCAATACCGATGCCGACGCCGTATTCAGTGCTACCGTAGGAGAGACTGCTAAAGTTACGATTGACAAGCTGTATTGGAAAGTTCCACATGTCACTCCAGGTCTTGCTCAAGAATTATCTCTAACCAAATACATTGACAAAAATATCGACACACAAGTAGCGTTTCGCAGCTGGCAACTTCATATCATACCAGGCGTTAATGCCGTGACTCAACATTCTCATGCCATTGCAACAACCACCAAATTACAAACCCCCAGATGTCATCGTAGGTTTTCAGACGGAACGTTCGGGGCTCATCTCTAAGGACAATAGTCATTTCGACAAAATTAATCTTGCAAATTTTAGAGTTTATCTCAACACCGAACGTTTCCCCTACGATAATTTAAATAACAATTATGGTCTGAATCATTACGCCACATTATACGAAATGTACTCCAAGTTTCAATCGTCCTATTATAACAAGACTGACGAGCCTTGGTTCACGCCCAATGAGTTTGTCGACAAAGCACCCATTGTTGTAATCGACTGCTCCCATCTAAAGGACTACCTCCACGCGAACGCTGTAGTTTTTTGAGTTGAATTTGAAACTTCCGCAAACGTGCTAGCCAACACAACCGCGTATTGTCTCGTTCTTCATGATCGAGTTTTTACGTACAACGCTCTGACAAAAGCAGTAAAACAATTGTAATACTCCAAAGCAGGTCTTTTTTTTTGCATTGTACTCCTACTGCCGTCTACTTTCTGATTATTGAAAAAAAAATTGACTCGACTAGGATTCGAACCCAGATCTCCTGAGGCGCAGTGTCTAGAATTCCCTTTAATGCATATAATGCTCCCCAGGCGTCATACCATTAGACCACCGAGTCCTTAAACTATTTAATGAAAAACAGCGATGACCTTCGGGATAATCGAAAGTATAAAAGGTTGCGCATTATCATGGTCTCGTTAATTGTTTTATAACTTACGTCAAGTTCGCACACTATTCGTTTACGTATAAAATAATGGATCAGACTCCAAGTGACGATTCTTCACATGAAATCACATTAAACCACGCTGTAAAGTCACGCTGTAAAGTTGTGCTGTGCTTTCTGGTTTGAAGATGCAAAAAACAATTTAGATAAAATAGTGAGAAATTCCTCGGGACTCAGAAATTTAGACTTGGAATTTGACGCTTATGTAGTGAGTGCTATGGCTGGCGATAGCCAAAATCAACAAGAAAAACTGAAACGACTGATTGCCAATTTGGAAAAAAACATTTTAAAATATTTTGCTAGAGAAGGAAATACATCGCTGACGCTGGATGTGGACTACCACCCAAAGCATCCCTTTGCTGAAATGCTGGAAGAACGTGTCTCAGTATTCGATCTACCGTGTAAATCTACAACGAAAATTAACTCTACACCAACCGGCATGTTCACACTTCAAGTTAGGAGTGGATATGGCTCGCTCTTCTAGAGATATATTTCAAATATTGATCACCTGTAACATTTAACTAAATATAATTTTTAAATGGTTTATTTTTTTTTAAATTTTGATTTGACCTTGAGTTGAAGGCTAAGGTTATTTTCAAGATCACATCATTTTCAAGGACGAACTCTAACACCTCCCACCACTCGACCTTGATTTCAAAGTCAAACTCTAGAACCTCCTCCCACCAAAAAAGAAAAAATCTACAAAACGGTGCGGCTGTTGACTAGTATCGGTCTGAACGAACAAATTTGTGAAAAGAAGGAAAATGATGAAGAGTGTGCAGTTTGACGACTCGAAGAATCAGATGTACAATCTGCATACGTGGGCGTATGCGTATAAAGAAGCTCGGAGAGGAGTCTGGCAACAAGAAGCTATGGATAAGATGAGGTTCAAGCGGAGGATCCTTAATGTGGAAGAGGTATTGAGAAACGTCTTCAGCTCAAAACATAGGGATAAAGTATACGTAGAACGATATTCAGCCTTTGTAGATCATTAGATTGTACATTGTTAGATTATATATTGTTTGTAAATAAAAAACAGAATAAAATTTAAATGTTGTTTTATTATTCCATTAAGTAATGATTATATATATGGTAAACATTAGACAAAGCACAATAGCAACAAGTTTTAGCATGATACATGCAAAGGGGTTGTGTTGGACTGAGTGGTGGTTGCTCCGCAATTTCAATAATTGGTGTTGCGGTGTAGCGTTTCAGAAACTCAGCCTTTTCTCTCCCTTTGACATATATCAGTTCAGCGTCCCGCAGAAGGCGTCGCAATATGGTGGGGAACAGGTATGCAGGAGTAAATCCATCCTTCCAGGCTATGCAATGATGGTTTTCCATTAACCAACGGGCTTGCTTTTGCAAATTCTGAGGCAGTGCTTCGAAAGGAAAGGGTTGTTTGAACACGTGGTGAGCAATACTGGTTCCATCGTAAGCAGCAAATTCCTTTGGAGTGAAATTCTTGTCGGTTGTTTTGAATCCTTGAATATCGATAACCAATTTCATGTTGCCTCAGAGAACTAGCTGAACGGCTAAAAGTACTGGCGCATTCACACTTGTCAGGACACAACGAAGTTATGGTCGGATAACTAGCTGGACGGCAAAGTAATACTACCCCCCCCCCCCCCACTCTCCATGATAAAACTTGCGCAGAAGAGTTACACCTGCTTGACCACTCTCGTCAGAGCATTGTACGTATTATAAGTAGTAGTTTCTTCAGTAAAAAAACTTTAACAAATAAACATTACATACTATAATATAATAATAATAATATAAAAAAAATATAAATACTAGCTTAACTAGTAACATTTTCTTCTCTAGTTTCTTTCGCTCTAGTTTCTTCTTTAGTTTTTTCTTCATCTTCTTCTTCTTCTATAAATTTGTTTACTTCACTTAGCTCATGATGTAACTCGAGACCTTCCATCAGATTTACAAAGAGCCTTCGATTTATCACATTATTTAGAAACAATTGACATACTTCTGCTCCATTTTCATATAATCTTTCTCTCGTGTGCAACTCTTCATCGTTATATCCGCTCCGACCCATACCATACACAACTTCATGTCCTGCGTCGAATGCTAAGTCCTCACACCGACCTTGCAGATTTCCTATGGCGCTGCGCACATCTGTAGCTGGCGCTCGAGCAGCCTCCGAGTAACACATCCACATTACGACGACAGTTGCTGCCCAATTGCTTCTAGTTCAATATCACACCTAACACTGTCGCTAGCAAACGTCAGCAGTTCGTACAGACACAGAGCCTTCTCCGACAATTCGTCAAAGTTTTGTAACGTAACGTGTAGATTTTGAATATAATCCCCAGGTTGAGTTAGCGCTCGCGTTATTGCTGTTGAATAAAATTGAGGAAACTTTAAGTTCTTCAATTGTGCTAGTTTTCGTCCAATTAGAGTGCGAACTCTGTACAGCTCTTCCACAGTTTCTCTCCCCAGGTAAACATCCGATCCGTCCTGACCCTGTATGCGTAACATCTTCACCGCTTGAATCGTTGTGAATGATAGGAGTAAGGGTCCCAACTGAAGCGGTGGCCACTGTCCAGCTCCGGAAAAAAAATAATTTGTTATAATTCCCTCATTTTCTAACAGGATTCCCCACTCGGGTTCCAGCAGCTGAACCCAATTATTGTGATTTCCAAGTATTTGTATTACTGGTACAAATCCACCGCTGGTTTGTAGACCCACACATACAAACTTAGTCTGTGAATTATTTAATCTATATGTACTACTGCCAAGGAGCACTGGACACTGTTGCGGTTTAAACTTCGTGACACCATCGAACACTGCTTGCCCGCTCTTCACTAAGCCAAGAACTTTGGTAATGGTTTCCATTCTTAGTTGCACTGAATAAGACGATGTTCTGCGATTCCTACTCCTGCCTGCTCTTTTTTTATCTACTTTTCGAAGGTAGTGGTAGAAGGGAGTTACAAAGTTGCCCACGGTCACGGTCAAGTAGGAGGAGTACCAAAACTAGTGGTGGGGGGAAAATTGGTCAGTTAGAAATAGCATTTCAACGAAGTAGCAGTTAAGCGAATCGAGTGTGCGTAGAAGCGTTAGAGTAAACTATAATGCCGCTGGATAAATTTGGAAGGCATCACCTTGGCCATCCCTCAGATCATTCCACTGATCCTCCCCCTCAACTGTTTCTTTTCGAGAACTTGGCGGATTTTTACTATGAAAAGGACATACACTTTACAAGTCTAGGAGTTAACCCTGAAGGCTGGTATATTCTACTATCCGGTAAATTAAACTATACAGTTCAATTCGCTGAGGCTGTTATATCTTCTGTCAATACGAATCCTGCAACTCCTACAATTATTTTGAATGATAGCCATCTTAGCGCTACAGAGTTGATTGGAAAGACCCTGAAAAGGGGTGACGTGCTGAAATTTAAAGCAGTCAACGACATTCTTGTTATGGATGTGGAATTTCATCTCAAGGCTCCCATTCTAGTGGAGTCGCCCGGTCAGCCTTGAACAGCTATTCCCCCTCTCATTCTGGATTACCAACTATATAAGCGTGTCACAAACTTACAGAGTAACAGTCGCTAGTTTTCATTTAACCATGTGTCTCGAAGTATTTCCGCCATACCTCCGCCGCTACGAGCACCGCATCCAGACCTACAAAAACTGGACTGGTGTCATACCTGCAGCCTCGCTTGCACGGGTTGGATTTTTCTACCTTCAAGACAGTGATGAAGTGCAGTGCTTTTGTTGTGAAATTCGTATTCACAAATGGGTACCGGAAGAGGAACATTTGCGCTGGTCCGAACATTGCGTCTTTGCGAAGATGTGTAAAAAGTTGCAACAATTACAAAACGAGTTCGAAGAGGTCAAACAATTTTTGGTTGCGGATCAACTTAACATAAGTGATGCCTTACAAAGAATTAGTGCACTAGACTTGACAATTCCTAATTAATGTATTTATACTTAATAAATGAATTTATAACACTTTTTTTCGTTTTATTCATTGTCGTTGTTCCTTTAGCCGTCTTCACAAGTACATTCTTCTACGCCAACGAGCGAGCATCATTTCAACAATATGAATCTCACAACCCCCGCAGTTCGTGGAGGTTCTTGTTTGAAAGGGTTTGGAACAAGGTTAAGTCAAGGTAACCATCCAAATACGATTTAGGCTTGAACTTAAAAGCAGAGGTCCTTGAACTTAAAAGCTGAAGTCCTTGACTTTAAATATTTTTTCTTTGGAGTGTTCTGAGACAAGGTCAGGTCAAGGTTGCCACCCCCCCACCAATCGACCCGCCACCTCCCACCAACGCTTAGCCTTGACCTTAATATTTATGGTGGTGGGAGGTGGCGGGTCGAGTGGTGGGGGGGTGGCAACCTTGACCTGACCTTGTCTCAGAACACTCCAAAACACCCTACTAACTGGTTCATAACATTTCATTGTATTAGCGAAACGGAGTGATGTTGAGTGTCGAAGTATTCTTGGAAAGCACGGAAGGGCGCTGAGTGGGGGTACCGTATATTTATTTTAGGTGTTGACAGACACCAACTGGAATAAACAATAAAACAACGCATTACTGATTTCTCTAGAATTACTTGATTTGTGAATATATAATTAAAATGAATATGACGAAAAATTATGGGACACCCTCTATCTAAAATTGCCAATTCCTATCAAAACTAAAACTAGAAACATGGGACTTATAATGGACAACAGTTTCAAATACAAAACTCAAATTGCTTAAACCTAAAATTGATATATTCACAAATTATTAAAGCAATGGTTTGTGAAACCCTAGTTTTTTGTCATTTTTCCTACTGTTCAGAGGTATTGAGACTCTTGTATTGCTAAGGAGTTTTCTCAGAGAATATAAAAATCAGAATTCATGCTTGAGATTAATATTTGGTATTAGAACATTTAGTGACATATCGCATAAACTTACAGGTTTAGCAATGGCTCAATATGGAAAACAGAAGACTGTTGAAGACTGCTTGCCTTTATCATAAAATAGTCAGAATCAAAAGTCGTTGCGTATCTTCTCTTCTTCTTTTCCATTTCCCTTATGCCTATGGCGTCGGGTTGCTCATCCATTTGCGGTATTGGTCACGATCAGCTCTTTAGTTGACCTAAGTTCTTTCCTCTATCCAGTGCCATCTTCTCCATTCTTTCTTCCCATGTTTCCGTAGACCTTCCTACATATCGTCTTCCCTCCGGCCTTGCTTCCAGTATCCTTTTTGGGTCTCTTCTATTTCCCATTTTCATGACGTGCCCAAACCAGGTAAAACTGCTTTCCTTCCACTTCTTCTACTAATGGATCCATTTCCAGTTCTTCTCTAATCGCTGTATTTCTAATTCTGTCGCGTTTCCTTTTTCCGGCCATTCTTCTCAAATATTTCATTTCCCCTGCTGTTACCCTTCCTTTCACTTTGTCTTGCATAATCCAGCTTTATGAGGCGTATATTAGTGTAGGCACATAGACAATCTTGTACACTCTTAGTTTAGTGGCGTTGCTTATTTCTTTTTTATTTATAATTATGTTGTTTAAAGCATAATAAACCTTACTTGTCTTATTTGTTATATTTAATATTTCTTGAACTATTGTTCCAGTATTGTTTATTATAACGCTAAGATATTTATAATTATCCACCCAGTCAAATTATTTTCCGTTGCACATTATTTGTACGTTTGCGTATGTCTACAATAAAATTACTTTTTAGAGATGATGTACACAATTGGTGAGGGGATGTTCCTGCGACCAAATGCTCGCAGCTCAGGCGGCTGGCCCCAGGTTCGAATTCCGGCGAACTCTACACGGATTTTAAAAACCGTACGCTCCCCGGCTATCACGCTAACACTTGTGGTAGTCGTTAACCCCTAAAACAAGGAAACTCTTTCTCACTTTCGGCGGGCAAGGCTAGCCACCTACCCGGCCTAAAGGCAAAGAGGGATCATACAACTACTTTGTGGTTAAAACAGGCCACTGGCCTATAATAAGAGGAAGAAGAAGTACACAATTTGAATCTGAGATACAAAGGTGTAATCTCTTCACCCTTCCACCGCACGTCCCTATATGAAGGATTATTCTCTTTTAACATGTATAAAGTTTACAATTAAATTTCTTTAAATATTAAACATTGTTCCTTACGCTGCTTTAAATACATGTATGGTAAATTATTGTTTGCATACAAACCTCTTAAATTCTTTCCAACTTATTATATTAATGATATTCTGGGTGACCATGTTCTCTGTCTCTCAATTGCTTAAGCTGTACAGAATGAATGTAATGTTTTTATATTGTATTAAATTTAAGGTAGGTCGTATATACCGTGGTCCTATTTCTTTTTATTCAATATCGTTGAGGAAGACCAGCTCAGTTTTAGCTATAGTTGAACAACAGCCTTGTGATTTCGACAACGTGCTGTTTGATTTATATTTTATATCTATATGTATACAGTGTGTCCAAGATAAGGAGGGCCAGTATGGGGATCTCGGTAATGGTAAGAGATACAAATTTGGTTAAATGGAAAGAAACTTGCGCAATTAAAGGACTAAAAAAATGACGTTTAGAAATTCTTGATACGATTTTTCGTTTTTGAATTATCTCAAAAAACCGAATTTTTGGATTTTCTTTTTTATTTTTTTCTGGCGTTAATATTAAAGTTAGAGCGAAACTGATTAGACTTCTTTATAGCAACTTTTAGTGGACTTAATGATTACGTTATCAATTTTTTTATCCGACGTTTCGTCTTCGAGAAATCATCATCAACTTCATTTTTTTAAATACGGTCCTGGTTTTTTTATGCCAAATTTGGAAAGCCCTTGTTACTCTGAATTCAACAATGTGCCACATATTATGGTTTAATTACGTTTCGAGCTTTTTTCTGAAATCTTTATCGGAAAATTTTTTAGATACGGACCTGCATTTCTCATAATTTTGTAAAAATAAGTTCATACAGTAAGTTAGGCCTTTTTACATGCCGTTAAAATATTAAAATGCACATCATAATGTCATAATTCTGATACATTAATTAAATAACCAACCAATAACTATTAACAATAATCAAAAAAGAAATGAACAAAAGATAGACAGAAAGAATAACAAAACGAACATCGAAACCATTTAATAGGTATTAAATTTACAGAAGGTATTCAAAAAGGTTGCCATCATTCTCTATGCATAAATAACATCTAACTGTAGAATCTAAAACATTATTCAGCAATACTGGCGTTATACTTTGAAAGGCTTCAAGAACCAATCTTATAAGTTCTTCTTCTATTTCAAAACGTTAAATACCTATTACATTGTTTCAAGGCTCGTTTTCTCATTCTTTCTGCCTATCTTTTGTTCATTTATTTGTTATTTATTGTTAATAGTTATTGGTTGCTTATTAAATTAATGTATCAGAATTATGACATTATGATGTGCATTTTAATATTTAACGGCATGTAAAAAGGCCTAACTTACTGTATGAACTTATTTTTACAAAATTATGAGAAATGCAGGTCCGTATCTAAAACATTTTCCGATAATGATCAGAAAAAAGCTCGAAACGTAATTAAACCATAATATGTGGCACATTGTTGAATTCAGAGTAACAAGGGCTTTCCAAATTTGGCATAAAAAACCAGAACCGTATTTAAAAAAATGAAGTTGATGATGGTTTCCTAAAGACGAAACGTCGGATAAAAAAATTGATAACGTAATCATTAAGTCCACTAAAAGTTGCTATAAAGAAGTTTAATCAGTTTCGCTCTAACTTTAATATTAACGCCAGAAAAAAATAAAAAAGAAAATCCAAAAATCCGGTTTTTTTGAGATAATTCAAAAACGAAAAATCATATCAAGGATTTCTAGACGTAATTTTTTTAGTCCTTTAATTGCGCAACTTTCTTCCCAATTAACCAAATTTGTATCTCTTACCATTACCGAGATCCCCATACTGGCCCTCCTTATCTTGGACACACTGTATACTTGTACAAAGATGGGAAAAAACGTATTATTATTACGCGGTGCTATAATCCATTTAGGAAACTCCCGTGCCATTTACAGTGTCAAATGCAAAATGTTGAGTGTACTTGATGAGTAAGAGGTACCTATTATTACACCTGATTGTACTTACGGTAAGTAGTGTCAAAATTGTAAGTAAGGTTAAGACAAATTATTTGATATTTTTCTAAACTTACATATGAATCGTAATTTTAATGACATAAAGTAAAAACATAATTTATTAATAACTTTAGTAAGTAATCTTGTATTATACATTTATGCAACCTATACAAATTCTATAATTCAAATGTCAAAGTGAAAGTAAAAAACAAAAACTTGAAATTTACATTGAAAATGGCTCTAAAATAAAATGCAAAAGTCACTAACACCCTACTAGCAATCTTCATATTAACCAACTGAGAGTAACTTTTACGTTACGGGAGTTTCCTGAATGGACTATAGATGTCTTCCTAGCTAAAATTACAGTGACTTTATGACCCAGTATCGACAATAGAGTGTGACTTTTTTATTGGTTGCTCGAATCGGCCGCCATTAAGAGGCAAAATTTGTTGATGCTTTTGTTTGTTTATACCAAATCGAGGTTAGCAGGTTAGGTTTTGGGTCAGTTTATGTCAAATTCCAAGTTATCAGGTTAGATTTTGTGTCAGTTTGTGTCAAAACTGACGCAAAACCTAACCTAATAACCTCGAATTTGACATAGACTTACAGTACCACCAACATATTATTTATACGTTGTGTAACCATGACCATTCAAAAACGTTCAATTTATTAAAGTTAGTAGGCCATTGGCAGCCATTTTGTGGCAAATTGTGCCTATTGTCACCACTGTCTCTATCAAGGCACTGTAGCTAAAACATCCAGTTCGTTTACAGGCAGATTCCTCTTTCTTCAGATTCTGTTATCGTCAACAAAGATTTTATGTCACAATCAGGAAATTTTACACCAAATTTGCGGCCCTAACCCCGTTACGATGGACGGTAACAAAAGGTTCCGCCTTTAAAGGCTCAGCAAGAACGGCGAGTTCTTGACGACCTTAGAATTAGGGCTGTGATCCGGTAAATGAGCTAAAAGATGTTAAATATTGAAGCGCCACCACTTTCTGACTAAATCGGGGAAATCAACAACACAGGTGAAAACACTCTGAAAGTGGAAGTAAGTAATTCACCTTTCTACTTCTGGCTTAGCACAGCTTGAGGCGGCGACTGCAACAGCTGAGTTGAACCTACCTTTGGTGATATTCACTTTCAATCGTCTGAATTCCTGTACATCGTAACAAAACACAAACATAAGCATGCAAACATCAATGAAAAACCTAAGTAATTAACAATGAACTCTATTGAAATAGAAAATATGTATAGGTGAAAATGAATGTTACAATAATTACTTATTAAAGTTAGAAATATGCGAAAAGGTTAATCAGATTAAACACGTAATGTTTAAATTAAACATAGGTAACAAAAATGATAAAAATTTACATGACTACATCCAAAACTGAAATAACTTTAAATACTTAACAAAGGGACTACGTTACCTGATTAAAATGAACAACGATAATTCAACTAATGACACAACAAAAATGACTGCTTAAACTTCCAACGCAAAACGACATAAAGACATTGAAACTTAACGGTAACAGCTAACAAAGAACTTCAGGGCGGTAGTTTCTGTTCAACATCTTCCAATTTTAATCAAACAATGTCACAGTTTTCCACGGAAATACTTCGAAATCACTTCACTGTAAATTTCTATGCGCTACAAACACTATTGGCTAGCAATTACTTGGGGTAGGAATTCAAATGCTCCATATTGATGTCCAAGTCGAGCTGCAGGTCGCACTCTCAGCTTTTGCCACAAAATACGGAAAGAAGGTACTGGAAACCACATAAAGCGGAGGTATTCGAGGCATTGCATAACCAAGACGAGGGCAGCTTGAACGAAGCCCGTTTTAACAAGCAGATTACGGTAGCGAAATACGTGCCTTCATTTCAAGGAAAGGTTTCGCACAACAACGACGAAATTTAAGATCCACTATAACAGTGTTAACGGAGATGCTTGGCCTCAACGGTACGGAAAACTTAACTAAACGTTCACCAGTACATCACCATAACACAGGGCTTGAAGATAGCGACACTGTAGTTTCACTAATTTCGTCTAACGAAGCCGGCCCCACGAACAACAACAACCAACACCACTGAACAATCTCCGCACCGGCCGTTGAGTGCTGCTCCGCGCTAAGATATCAAAAACCGAATGAAAAGGCGCACGCGTGACTTAAGCTCGTTTTTTGTTCCACTCGTGGACCGCGCGGAAAGTTCCAGCATGACGAAACATATTTTGCTTATAAAGGGGAATCACAGGTAGGCCAGCAACTGCTTCGATGCATATATATAATACACATATATTGCTAGTAAGGCCTGGAAACGTCAGAAAACATTACGGCGCCGACATAGTCTCACTTAGAGTATAACGCGTCTCGTGCGCATGCGTGAGAATTTGAACTCCGCCTTTAGAAGCGAATTTTAAACTTGCCCACTTCCCCATTGGCCGGACGACGCCGCCGCGCTTGCACACAGCTCACTATTATACATTGAAGAGTTGGTTGTCTGTCTCACTTCCTTGGTGAGTTTCCCACTCATAGCCGCTAGCAATATAGTAAGTATTAGATATATGCTTCGATGACGACAAGGACTCATTAAAAAGGCGATAAGGGCAAATGGCGTCACCCAGACGGAAACAAAGCCAAATTTAGAAAATACCGACGAACATACATAAACAGAGAAACGCTAGTCTTCAAGCGTCTCTAGCGATAATCACTCCGCGATAGCCGTTTCGCGATAACCGCTCAGCGATCATCGCGGAATACTCTTGTTGCGAGTTTGTATGTTATCATTTTCCTCTCCATGATGATCGCTAGAGTCGCTAGCGTCGATCATTGAACGACTGTAGTGGCCTGCTCTTGGGGAAGTCATAATTGCAGTCGCTAGCGTTACTTTATGAATTGTGCACGGGTCCAGTTCTTGAAAAATGTCTTCGCAGAAAGCAGAGCTGCACTTTTCCGCTGAAGAAGACGAAAACCCCACAGAGTCAGTGAGAAAACATCCAGCATTATATGATATGCAACATGCACTCTACGGTGATATGTGAATGAAGGACACTATTTGGAAATAGATTGCAGAATATGTGGACAGATCAGGTGAGTTGAAAAACAATCAAATACAGAATCTGTAGTTTATTTTAATAAGTCACCAAAGTAATTTAATTAATTAATAATGAATTAATAATTGTCTGTTCGGTTCACTTGGCGGTTTTGCCACCCCACACTGTCCTCTCTAGAAAAATAGTTTGTAAATGAATTTCTCACTGAAAATAGTTTTTGATTTGCAAAACCACCAGTCCCTGCCAAGCCAATGAGATTTTCAACTGGGAGCTATTGAGCTGTGTCAAAGTCATAATTTGTTTTCTCACGAGTTTCGAGGTAGTGGTCTCTGAGTAGCTTGTGTAAGCAACAAGAAACTATAATGACGTCATCGACTCGTGAACGTAGTATATTGATAGGTCTATAAAAGATCCAGAAAACTTGGGCCAGCAGTTCAAATGCATATTTAGAAACTCGACGTGCTGCATCACCTCTCGGGTAGGGTCTCATCATATTAGTATACAGTCTAAAAGCTTCATCACCGAGAAATACGCAAGACAGAACCATGTCCTACTTCGGTAGCATATATGGAGATGGAAATAGATTTCCAGCCGCAAATTGTTTTCCCAATTCTCATTTATCAAAAATTCCACTATCCCCTTCCTTTCCGAATGAGCCCACATCTTATAAATATTAATTTGTAGTTGGCGTCAACAACAGCAAGTAGAACAATGAAGAAATTAATAATACGAATATCGTTGTCGTGGACCATTTTAAATATTAATAAAACTAAAGATTTCGTCTTGATCCACATATATAGACGAAATCTTTAGTTTTATTAACAATGAAGAAATGTCCTTTATAATTGAAGAAAAGGAAACCGGTCTTCTTAGGGCAGACGATGCTGATGTGCTTACCATCTATAGCCCCTGCACAGTTTGGGAAATCCCATCTTTCATAGAACTGACTTGTGTTATGCTTTAGGTATTTCCTCTGGTGATAAAGACGGCAAACATATTGGCATTAGATTTTTCCGTAGGGCACTCAACGCCAAAGCAACAATCTTAGTAACTTCTCCACTAGATATTCGGAATTGAAACGACAGTGAATGATATGATTCCCCTGTAGCTAGAAATCTGGAAAAAGTAAAATAAATAAAATAAATAATATAAATAAAATAATGTCAATAATAACATGTATTATATAAACTGCTAACAAGATTGTTCCCTCTTTGTCAGTTACAGACTGTACGAAGCGTTGGAAAAATCAAAAAAAGAGGGAGAAGACACCAACAGGCTCTGAGGCTGAACCTGAGAAGAAAAGAAAGAAATGGCAGTTAGCAGAGAAATTGTCATTCCTTCAGTCGGTGGATAATCAACGTAAGAGTAGGTATCTCCGACATCCCGAGCTGCTCAGAGAATGCGGCCACTGAAGACGACAGAGAAGAAAGTACGGATGATCCCCAACGTTCAGATTTTTTTGAGCCGAATAATAATGAGTGTACTGTAGTTTTACCTGTTAACTCACCTCCGGAAACTTCAGACAGACTGGTACAGAAAGTTGTAATTTACACAACAAAAACAAAAGATAAAGGAAATAAAGGACAGAATTGCCAGCCTCCTCAAGAGAAGGGATAAAGAACGGAACGAAATCTTCAAACGTTTAATTGCAGAAGAAGAGGATGATGTTGATTTATTTTTCAAAAGTATCGCCAAGTCAGTTCTCAGAACTCAAGCCAAATTGCAATGTGTAACTCTTGTTGCGAACCTTGAAAACCAAACTCAGAATTCATACTGGTTTCCGAACACGAGTTTTTCATCACAATCAACACCAGCCAGTACATATTCTGCAAACAAATGTTGCCCCCCCTCCCCATACGGCTATTTCATCGGTTGAATCTAACAGTTCTGAAATTTTATTACAGGTACATACATATGACACTGAAGGAGACACAAGTTTCCATTTCCATTGTAATTAACCAAATAAATAAAAATAAATAAAACTTTTTTCAAATACATTTTATGTAATTCTTTTACACTTACCTCAAAGTTATTGCAAGTTTCTCCTCAGGACTGATTGGGTAGAGATTTCTATTTTATGCTGTCTTCTTGATATTGCCTTCAATTAAACTTAAAATAAAATCGAACTATGAAGAGATCAATCTAAATTACTCTCAAAACTTTTCAAGATCTTCCCTCAAATGATTTTTGATGAGTTGCAAGAAACAACCCTCCTCGTTTTTTGCTTTGAACATTTGATGCACTCCTTTTCTGGAGGAAGGCATTATTTTCTCAGTAATATCATCATCTTCTTCTTCCTCTGTTAGTAAATACGCATGAAGAAGTCTTTTCTTTAAACTCATCATAAAAATCCCGTAACTTCCGATCACAACCAAGCAACCGATAAACACAAGTATAGCAATAAACTGCTGCAATTGTCGCAGAAGAAGCTTGCAGGAAAACACCTCAGCGATCATCGCTCAGTGATCATCGCTCAGTGATGGACGCTTCTAGGAAAACGTACCTTAATTTGGGCGTAAATGAACCGGGAGAAATGCTAAAATCTGGGTTACAAATTCGGAAAAATTATGGAAAGCGCAAATTCAAAAATTTTATGACCTTAGAAAAAAAATAGCTGATTTTATAGAAAAAAAGGAGAAAACATTGCCGCAAATTTGTGATCCAACATGGCTGTGTGACTTGGGATTCCTGGTAGACATCACAGGACACTTAAACGACCTGAACTTGAAGCTTCAAAAACAAGGGCAATTGGTAAATCAGCTGTGCAGTCATCTTAAAGCTTTTCAAAATAAAATTTGCTTGTGGGAAACACAAATGAGAAGTAAAAACTGTTTTCATTTTTTAACATTATCCAGTCACGAAAACTTTGAATACGGTCGCTATGCTGAAGAACTGAAACTACTGTCACAGCAATTCACTGATCGGTTTACCGATTTTAAGAATATGGATAGCATTGTCAATATTTTTGCAAATCCTTGTAAGTGTACTGTGGAAGATGCTCCGCTTCGCCTACAAATGGAGTTGATCGAGCTTCAAGAAGACTCATATTTGAAGTCTAAATTTGATGATGTGGAACTAAGTGAATTTTACAGAACATACCTTTCCGAAGAAAAGTATCCACAGCTGAGAGTTTTCGCACAAAAAATAATTTGCACATTCGGAAGCACGTATAAATGTGAGCAGCTTTTTTCAATCATGAACAATAATAAAAATAAGCATCGTACTCGGCTTACAGATGTTAATTTAGAAAACCCTTTGCGCCTGTGTACTAGTGATATTGACCCCAATATTGATCATCTTGTTTCTCAGCTTCAAACTCAAGTTTCTCATTTATTTTAATTTGATTTTTCTATCTTTTTTTTGTTAATTTGCTTTTTATATGTTTGATTATGCTATTATAATTAATAAAGTAAATGTGTGAATTTTTATCGCTTTTTTATTTACTACTACCTACTTATTTCTTACCTAAGGCCCGCGACTTGATTAAGTCCCAAAAATACGCCCTCGGCTAAGCAAAGGTTGCCTATACCTGGTTTAGCATATTATGTGAACGGGGAGAGTGGAACTCTAGAATTAATTTAAGATTTAGAAAGAAAAACAAATGTTTGCAGCCGTGCGAAGAACCGGTATCTTGCTAAGTAGTATATTAAACGAGTATTATATACATAATAGATAAATGAAAGTCAAATCTCTGACTAATCAATGCAGAGTCGTAATGCGTAGTGGTTTTAAGTCTTGGTATGTAAAATTTTTAAAAATATAAAAAAATTGAAATATTAATTTTTAGCTAAATTTGAAAAAAAATAGGGGTTTTCTGGCCTTGAGATTGTTCAGTTAGCTAAAAATAACACACCCTAAAAAAAGTTCGCTGAAATCTTACTTAATTTCCGAAAAATAGCACTTTTCGGATTTTGACAATTTCTCCATTTTCTAAAGAAATAAAAATCTCTCTGTATATCTGATAGGTTTTTAGATAAGCCCAAATTATTGACGTAAAAAGTTTTTTTTTAAATCAAAAATTTAAAAAAAATCCCATATTATGCCGACTTTTTGGCGGACACTGTATACCCAAACCCCATGGTCCTATTCTATAAGCACACGAGATACGAAAGGTTCCTTCACCCCTGAATCCAAATTCGCACCTTCACTTGATGCGTGCACTATCCTGAAATACGTTTTTAGGAACTTGTATAGGTAACCTTTTTAAGTAAAAATCATATTGATATTTTTATCGTGCCTTAGAGATATTGAGAAATTCCTGAAAAAACATTTTACCTATTTTCTTCACTTAAGAGGTGGAATATTGAAATAGTTATTTTTATAACAAGTGCCGAAATAGTATATTATACATCAAGGTAGCGAAGCGCAGTATTATAACCTGAGCGCATATTAGATACTGAGCGCGCAGCGCGAAGTATCTAAAGCGCGAAGGTTATAAGACGATTCGCTACCGTGGTGTATATACTATTTTTTGCACTACCAAACAGCTTAATACCTAAATTCTCAACAAATTTCGAAAATATTTTAACTGTCAACCTGACAATACAGCTCTTTAAAACGTCAAAATTGAAATAGTCATATTTGGTAACTTAGCAATTTATTAGTTACCACGGTGAAAATTGTTTATTTTACTTTCTCTCCCTTGGTGGAGAAAATCAACTTCACGACCTAAAAATAGGCCAATAACGATGCTTTCTGAGACTAGTAGTGCAAAAAAGCATTATTACGTACAAGTGCAGAGTTTAACGCGCGAGGCGAAGCCGAGCGCGGTAATCTGCACGAGTCAACGTAACCTTTTTCGGCATGTGTTATAAACAACGTTTTTCCTACAACTGTGAAAATTGAATAAATTAATAGAACATGATCGGTAATCGGTGTTTACAAAAATTAGGACCCTACCGCATCAAGTCGCTGCTTTAAGGCGTTGTTATAGTTTGTTATTTGCTTCATTGTTTTAAGTGCCATTTTGCAACGGCTTGTGAAACGTTTATTGGAATTTCGTGCAAGAAAAATTAACTAAAAATGATTGATTCTGATAACAATGGTTATTCTACACCTCCCGAAATTTGTGAAGCCGCCAGTGAAGCCGTCGGTGCATTATTACCTGCAAAATCAAAGGCAAGATATGACATGGTATATACGAATTTTACATCCTGGTGCAAGAGAAAGAATGTAAAAAGACAAATCTTCTTATTGACCATATTGAAAACAAAGGCACATTTATAATTGTAAATATACCTGATACTAAGACAAAAATATCTAGACAATTTACACTTACGTCTACATCTTCAAATCCTATAAATTTTTTGGACCTATATCGCAAATACGTCGCTCTGCGACCCCAAGGTGTAGACCACCGCCGCTTCTTTTTGACGTACAGGTGTGGGAAGTGCTCCGTGCAGCCGGTTGGAATCAACACCATGGGGAAAATTCCAGAGAAGATTGCGGAATTTTTAAAATTGCCAAATCCGAAACTTTACACCGGCCACTGTTTCAGAAGATCCTCGGCCACATTGCTGGCGGATACTGGAGCAGATCTGATAAATCTCAAACGCCATGGTGGTTGGCGATCAAGTACAGTAGCAGGAAACTACATTGAGGATTCAGTGCAGCATAAGATTGATACTGCTAACAAAATTCTAGGTAATGAAGATAAGCAGACGTGTAGTTCCGGAATCATTTTAAGTAGTTGCGCTATTAAGAATGTTGATGCTGAGGGTGATGTTAATGTGTCATCTTCGTACGATAAGAATGTTTCAAATATAGGCCCCATTAATGTTAATAATTGCAGTAACTGTGTAATAAATATATATAGGAAATAAATACCAAAATTGTTAATCTTGTTAATTTTTGTCACTTTGACAGTTGTGAAAACCAAAAGCACATGTGCGTTTTGCGAAAGTAAAACGCACTGTTTCTGGGAATTGAGTCGTTCCCAACCGTATTCAAGGACGTTTTAATTACGTAATATCAAATAAAGCGTACAGTTGTAGGAAAAGTTCTTTCCTAGCACTTCCCTATGTAACTAAAGGACTCTTCTTGCCAAATTTCAAGTTCCTGATGGTACCAAGGATTACTACGGCTCTGCGTTGTTGAGTCGGTGCTTTATCTCGTGACCTTCTCATTCGCCGGAATTCGCTTCGCCCATATATTTAGTAAAAATATATGCGAAAACTTAATCTGATAGCCTCGAATTTGACATAGACTTACAGTGCCACCAACATACTATTCATACATTTGAATTTTCACAGCCCGCTGAGGATCAGTTTTTTGGATCTCTCTATATTTTACTGTAAATGGTTAAGTTTATTATGCAACTTGAAGCGAATCTGGTGTAAACTTACATAAGATATGATTACCTTTAACATAGCAAAGTGCCAGATTTGTTATTCTACCTTTTTCTTATTATTTTTTTCCATCCTTCAAGGACGCAAGGGGGCTAAAACCACCACCGCTGGCTTACCAGACTTCGGGTTTCCTTCTCAGTATATTCAAAGGGACCTTCCATAACAGTTCCACGCTTGTTAAAAATTCTGTAAGCAAACCCGTCGCTGGCTCTTGGACTACCCATCAAATACAGGAGATACAATGGGTTCGATAATTCACCACAAATGCAAATTCGGAGCTTTAGGGGTTAAATAGGGCAAAATTCTGAAATAGGTTTTCAGACATTTGTATTCAAAATCTTTGCAAGCAAATACCAAGTCAATATCTTATTGGGTCTAAGAGATTGATGAATCCGCGAAAACGCAGTTTACCTATTTTCACACCCTTAGGGGTGGAATTTCAGAAAATTATATCTACTTCATTTTATTCTGAAATGGACCTACAGCAAAAAAAATAACTTCCTGCCCGTCAGTTTACCAGTTTTACCCTTTTAGGGGTGACATTTAAAAAACTCCCTTCTAAAGATTTTAAGTAGTTTACCCCTTATTACCCCCTTAGGGGTAGAATTTAAAAAAACCCATTTTATCAAGGGAAAAATTTCCAAAATTCCTTAAACCACTTTCTAAATATTTCAAAAATACATTTATATACAAAAAAAGGATAATCTAGCTCAATAAAAATATGAGATAAGAAAGGTTGCTTAATTCACTTCGAAACCAGATTTGTACCTTTAGGGGTTGATTAGGGCAAAATCCTAAAATACATTTCTAGGCGTTTGCATTGACAATCTTTGCAAGTAAACACCAAATCGATATCTCATCTGGCCTAAGTGATATTGAGGAATTAATGAAAACATATTTACCTTTTTTCACCCCCTTAGAAGCCGAATTTCAAAAAATCTCTTCTTAGCCCTACCTTACATAACAAATTGAATGTTCCACCCAAATTTCAAGTTCTTACTACCAGTGGTTACGGTTCTTGTAGAATAAAATTGTTTTGAATTTTAACTCAGTTTTGAGGGCGTTTTCGAAAAAATTATAAATGGAAAAGTTGTTCAGTTTTGCGAGTTCTATTACGGGTTAAAATATTTGCACTCATTTCCATAACACCCTGTATATATACCTAACAAGATGCCCGTTCTTCGTAAAGACTACAAATGTTTTTCCTTGTAAAAATGTTAAATTAATTCTAGAGGGCCCCCCCTCCTCCCTCACTCAATATGCTAAACGGCTCAACTAATGAACTCGAAAAAACAATAGTGTAGGTAAAAAGGACACAATATTCTTCTGAAAAAAGTTCCCCATAACTCTTTTATGCTTGACATACCCGCTGGAAATATATTGCGATGGAATGCTCTAATTGGGTCTCTAATATTATTATTTAATTAATTAAATTGTAAGTTAGGGCAAAATCCACATGCACAATCCTCGGTTTAATATTTTACTGTGATCGAAATTTTGCCTGTTATCAAATTATTAGGCTGGTTAAAATGTGACCTGTACTTATTTACTTCACAAAATAAATGGTTGTATGCCCTTTTAATATTTTATTTACCTGCAATTAATTATAATAAAACGCTAGCTCTAATGGTAGAACACAAGCTTCCTCTCAGGTGGGTTCCTAAGCCGGTTGTACATTAAAATTGATCTTAAACGGTACTGTATACCAGAATTAGTTCAAATACGCGGTAGCTAATTGTTTGCAATACTGTCAAAAACCTACAGAATGGTTTGTGTCATGCAGTCAGCGTTGTTGACGTTAAAATGAGCGAAATTATGAACATTCGAAAAGGTATTCATTCAAATCTTCGCGCGTTGGCGGTAATTAACAGCTTTTGTTTCAGGCACGTATTTATTTCGTGACGTCAGATGGACGCGACCGGAAACTTAGCAATTGTTTCTGAACCGCTTATTCTTCGAACTGCGCCTTCGGTAGAGCCGTTAACAAGCTGATATCTTCTTCAGTAAGGCCGAATCTCATATGCCCATCGATTTCCAAACGCTAACACTAATATTTTTAGGCAAAATTGGTACCTTATAATCGGTGGTGGCTGCCGCACAGCACGGAAATGACCCAAGTTGGTATCTGCCTCTGGAACGGCTTTCTCTGGTGTTGACGCTGGTGGTAGCCATCCTGCAGTCCTGCCCGATGTTTAGCAAAGAAGACCCCTGGCTCTGGACCCTTATCTTGGCCGGAATTGAATATCGGAAACCCGAACTGAACGGCTGCCGGATCCTCGGAAATACCCCTCGTGGAAATTTTTATTTTTATGTGGCGGAAAGCCTCACAAACATTCACACACAAACTTTAACACGTACAGCATAGAATGGTATACTTTTTAGTTTATAAAATGCTCGTTTATTGTATAAAACGTGTAATTAAAGTGGAGCACAAATCTAACACAGTCAATTCAATTAATTTTTCATTTTTTCTCTCCGTTATTAAAACAAATTCGAATCTATGTTGCTTGGTTACAATGCTAACGGAAATAAGTTTTGATGAATTTTTGTACATAATAGAAATAAGTTTGATTACATAGTTTTAAATCTTCAAATTTCTTACAAACTAAATATTGTTTTTTCTTATATTTAAAATCGTCTCTTTGCGCCACACACACACACACACATAAGTTTTATTATTTGTTCTGCTTTCTCACTCACGTTAAATGCACTGATTATTTATAGAGTTCATTGCTTCTCAATTGCTTTTCCATGTCCTTCTGCCTGCTTTTCAAGATTGCTATTTCATGTCCTACTGCCTGCTTTCTTAAGATTGCTCTATTGCAATGTACTGTTATTTTATTCTGGCTTGTTTACCTTTTTAGAATCCTCACAAATTTCACTGACTAGCTTTATTGAAATCTACGCTTCTTTTACCTGCACATAGCAAACCCTTTTGTGACTATTAATTTCTTCCGGTTCGGTTATTTATTATGCACAAACCTATTATTTAATTTATTTGAAAGTCAACTTCGACCCCAGTGAAAAAACAAGCTTGCCTTTTGCGTTCCTTACATAATTACTTTATTATTACTGGTATCTCTTTACCAATGCATTTATTGTTTGAATTTTAAACTTATCATTGCAGTTACATAAAACACCCGAACTCTGTGCTTATTGAATTGTTCATAAGGTTGCACTGCTAGCAGAGTCGAGTCGTGGGCCTAATGCCATTACAATATATGTAATTGTCGCTCTTCTTGTATAATTTATTTGGTGGATATCTTTATGCTAAAAGTAGGAGTTTTCTACTATCATGTTGTTCTGTACGCAGATATCTATAATTCTTTACCCGTTTGTGTTTCTTGTTTTTTTTTCCCATACTTTCCTACCACTTCCAGAGTTCTCTCATCCTTCACCCCACTCTTCCGTTAAGATCCCCACCAATTATCACCTTTCCTTTTCCTCCATCTATCCCATTCTGCAATTCCTCCCAAAACCTACCCTTTTTGTCTTTGCCCTCATTCTCGCTTTGCCCATAGAATGTTATTATGAAGTATAGTGTCCCTTCAAATAACAGCTCTATGCACATCACCCTGTCTGAAATGAAGTTCCAATTCTTTACATGTTGCACTAATTCTTTCTTGGCGAGGCATGCTACACCCGAGCTCACGTGTTCATTGTTGTCTACTTCACTATACCACAATCTTGTTCCCCCTTTCAGGTCGTAATACCCCTTTCCCTTCTTTTTTGTTTAAGTAATTATGAAAACCCTTTGTTTTGACTTAGCAAATTCGCCCTCCAATTCTATTTCTTTATCTTTTAGTCCTCTGACATTCTATGTACCTAGGCTAAGCTTTTGATGATCCTTGTCCTCCCTGTTGCTATGTGGCGTTTTGTTACCTATTTTATTATTTTGAGCCGTTTCTTTGTTAGATGCTTTTCATTTCTAATTTTCCTGACCTTTTCCTTTGCTGTGTTTGTCGTCACTGTGGTTCCATCCTTTGCTGCCCTTAGTTTTTTGGACCAGCATCATCGCTTCTTTTTAAGTTTCCTCCTTCCTGTTTGCTCCATGCATAATTCACTCCATCAATCTGAATCTTTTTGTAACCTACTCTCGTTTTCTTACCGTTAATCTTTTCTTCTCTAGCCACCTTTGTTATTGCTGCTTGTACTTTTTGTTCTTCTGGTGTCAGGTCACATTCAATGTATATTTTTTGATAGCCCAGATTACTCGTTTTCTTTAGGATCTCCTCCTTTTGATCAACGTTTACCAGCTTAACTACTGTCATCTTTCCTTCCCTCCTTTCGACCCTGTAAGCGTCTTCAATTTCAGCTTCTACTCTTATTTCTTTTCTTAAGAATTTCCTTATTTCCTGTTTAAGGTTCTTCTTGCCGAAGTCCATTCCCTTTATGATTATATTATTCTTCTTTTCTTGCTTTCTCTGATTTTCTAATTTTTCCTTGATTATCTCTATTTCCTTCCGCAATTCCGCTTTTTCAAATTCCCATCGTCTCTCCTTCTTTTCGGAATCTTCCTTTAGGTTTCTCATTTTTCTTTGCTAAGTTTTTCCAGTTGTTCTTAAAAGCCACCTATGGCTATGTTTGTGTTGCTGGTGTCCGTCTTTATTTCTTTTATCTGGTCCGACAGGCTCCATATTAGTTTTTCCAAGTTATCCATGGCCGGTTTGTCTCTCGAATTTTGTTTTATTGATTTTAAAATTAATACTACATTAAATGAAATTACTGTGTAGATTAAGAAATAATATTATTTGAATATATATATTGTTTCTATAATTATTATGGTGCCAATTATTCATCATATATGGTTTTGGCCTAACGGCTGTTGGCTGAGTGCGAAATAAATAAATAAATTGATGACTAGGCTATAATTTTTCGTAATCTTACTTGGTTTACACCTATTATTCCGTTTCTTCCTCTTTGGCAATTGCGTTCCTTTTTATTTTGCTGAGTGTTGATTGTTGTTGTGGGCTTCTGTTTGTTTTCGCAGTTTTACTTATATTCTTTAGCTGCTCCTGTTCCCACTTCTCGACCTCCTCCGGTTCTTCGGTATCGATTTTTCGTTTTATAACGTCTTTTATACTAGGGCAGCTGTTAATCCTTGGTCTCAAAGTATCTTTACTTTGTTTTCTGTTCATATGACCGCTTACAGCTTTACTTCTATCTATTTCGCGCACCTGCACCGCGCCCTTTGGAAAGTTTTTACAGTGTTTAGTACAGGAAATTGTATTTTCGAAATGGTAAGTACAAAATATTTTCTTAAAATTCCCTTAGATAGCTATTGTAATGTGTATTTAACAGTGCTAGATTTATGTAGGAAAATTTAAAGTTGTTTAACCTAAAAACATATTTTTCTCCATGCCCATCTAGTAAGTTATACTTACTTTGACATATCCATTGCAGGTAAGCTGATTTTACTGTTGGTTTACTGGTTGTCATGACATTAAGGAAGTAAGTACCTACTCCCCAAGGGAAGTAAGTGAATTGCGTGTTATTACAGTAATTTTAGTTCTATAAGTGTTCTGAACGGGTTTGAACTTAACTGATCCTAATCTATTTGAAATTTAAAAACTTAAGAGAGGGGCGGAGCCCCAAGGGCCCCCTTGGAGATGGGCGAAGCCCCGGGGGCCCCCTTGGAGAGGGGCGATGCCCCGAGGGCCCCCTTGGAAAGGGGCGGAGCATCGACAGCCCTCTTGGAGAGGGGCGGTGCCACAAGGGCCCCCTTGGAGAGGGGCGGAGCCCCGATGGCCCCCTTGGAGAGGGACGGAGCCCCGAGGCCCCCCTTGGAGAGGGACGGAACCCCGAGGCCTCCTTGGAGGGGGGCGGAGCCCCGAGGGCCCCTTTGGGGAGAAGCGGAGCCCCGAAGGTCCCCTTGGACAGGGTGGTGCCCTAAGGGCCCCCTTGGAGAGGGGTGAAGCCCCGAGGCCCCCTCGGAGAGGGGAGGAGCCCCGATGGCCCCCTTGGAGAGGGACGGAGTTCCGATGGCCCCCTTGTAGAAAAGCGGAGCCCCCAGGGCCCCCTTGGAGAGGAGAGGAGCACCGAGGGACCCCTTCGAGAGAGGCGGAGCCCTAGGGCAGAGCTTAGAGAGGGGCGAAACCCCGAGGGCCCCCTTCTTTGGTCAGGCGGCAGCAGGGGAAGGCAGGTGCGGGTTGTGTAACAGAACAGAATGGCCCAACGTAATGGGCCTAAAGATGGTGGTAAATTGAATAGGATATTTTATTCAATTTTTTGTTGGGCATGGAGAAAAATGTTATAAGCATGCTTGGGAAGTAACTATCTATAACCAGTCTCGAACTTTGCCAGCCCTCGCTCGCGCGGGCTGGCAAAAAGCTACTTACTTCCCTTGATGCTTAAATAACTATTGTTTATCATGTTACTGTTTCCTAATAAGAGGCCCTTGAGGGTTCCTATTAGGAATCCTAATAAGCTACTAACTTTTTTTACAAATAATTTTATTTAAACCATTTATTATTTATTTAGCGTATGGCTACATCGCAGGTAGGCAAGTATATAACAAAAATAACAAAATTTCACAAACACAAGACGAAAAACTTGGCATAAAGAACAAATGGTGTTACCAATTAAAGCAGTTAGGCAATATGACATGGGATATAAAACAGCATCAAAACATTATGCTGTACTAAAAGGCACCCTCGAATGCTATGTGAAACAAACTAACCTAACTCAGGGGGATGTGGTAAGTCGAAGCTTTAGTAGAAAGCCTGCGTTAAATAAAGAAATAGAGGCTGAATTAGTTCAGCATTGTCTCAATATGGATAAAAGATTTTTTGGTTTGCGAAGGTGAGATATGAAACGTATGGCTTTCGAATTAGCAATAGCTAATAACATTCGATATCCATTTTCAAACACTAAAGTTACCGCAGAAAAAAAAACGTCTAAAACGTCACCCTGAGTTGTCAGATCACCTCAAGGTATGTCCAATGCCCGAATACGAGGTTTCAACAAAGAGAACGTTGCAGAGTTTTTTGAGCTATATGAAAATTAATTTTGAACCACACTTGCTGTACAACATTGGTGAGACAGGAATTAGTATGGTGCAACATAAAAGAAGTAAAATTATTTCTGCCAGGGAAAAGAAACAAGTAGCAACACTGACCTCAGCAGAAAGGGGTGGTTTAATTACAGTGGTTACCTGTATGAATGCGGTAGGCACTTATGTACCCCCCTTAAACGTCTGGCCCAGTAAAAACATGATACCTATTTTTACGCAGTGGTTTGATCATTTTATAAAGTTTACCAAACCGACAGCATCTCAGGCCGTGTTACTAGTGCTGGATGGTCACTACTCGCACACGTGTAACATTGAAGTAATAAATAAAACAAGGAACAACCATATTTCATTATTTCTCCTCTCGCTCCTGTGGAGCATAGGGCATCAATGATGTTTCAAAAGTTTGGGTTTCCGATAGCCAGGTCGCTACTCCTGCGTATCGTCGGTCGGTTGTCTTGTTATCTCTTCTACTAGGTTCTTCCATTTCTCTCGATCTCTTGCTATTTTTTTTATTTCTCCCCATGTTTTGTTGCTCCTTTGAATCTCTCTTTGAAGACTTCTTTTCCATGTATCTAGAGGTCTTGCCTGGATTTCTTTTCCCACTTTCACAGTAATCTAAAGCTTGTCTTGGTATGATTTTTCTTGGTTTCCGCAGCGTGTGTCCGATCCATTTCCACTTTTCCATCGTACTTCGCTGATTCCTAGTATACTTATTTTATATTTAATCATCTCTGTTGCTACTTGGCATGCTTTGCTCTCTTCTATCATCACTAGCACATTCCTGCATCCAATCTACATATTGCTTTGTTTTCCCAGTCTGTAATGCCCCGTTCTTTTATATCTTCTTCTACACACTGTTTCCAGTTTCGTTTAGGTTTTCCCTTGCGTTTTTTCCCATATGGGTCCTCTATCAGAACAGATTTTGATGTTCCATTGTTCGCCATTCGCATTACATGGCCTATCCATTTGATTCTACTCTGTTTTATCCTTGTAATCAAGCTGTCGTTATTGTAGAGTTCTTCCAATTCTTTGTTTGTTTTCCTTCTCCATACCTAATTTTGTTTTGTACCTCCGTAGATAGTGCTTAGTATTTTCCTTTCCCATACTTCTATCTTTTTTACATCCTTACTTCTAAGAGTCCATGCTTCACTCGTATACGTGACCACTGGTCTTATTAAATATTGGTAAATACGTATTTTTATTTTGAACGATAGATTTTTACTCTTCAATAGTTTCCTCAAAGCTCCAGCTCTACTCGTACCTAACATACGCCTTTTTTTCAATTTCTCTTCCTGTATTTACATATTTTCCTATTTCAGTCCCTAGGTAAGTAAATTTTTCCACTTCTTCAAAATCATATATTTTTTCGTCTAATTTTACCCCTAAGTTTTCTAGTTTTTCCTGATCCCATTACCATATATTTTGATTTAGTAGCGTGTACTTTGGTTCCCATTTTACTTGCTTCCTCGATTAGTTTGTGAATGTGAGCTTTTAGCTCCTCTTTTGTTCTTGCTAGGATTGCAATGTCATCTGCGAAGGCTAAGCATTGTGCATTCTTGAAAATCGTTCCTGTTCTATTGAATTTGCAGTTTCTAATGATGACTTCTAGCATCAAAGTCAAAATCGCAGCAGACAGAGGATCTCCTTGTTCTAAGCCGAGGTTTGTGTTGAATTCCGTAGATTTCATTTTCCCTATCCGTACTTGTGAGCTTGGTTGTTTTAGCGTCATAATGATAAGTTGTGTTAGCTTTTCTGGACATTTTAATGATCTTAGGGCTTTTATTATTTCACTTCTTGTTAAGAGGCCATATGCCTGTTTAAAGTCAATGAAGGCTATGTAAATTGATATCTTTTTTTGTTCGCACTTTTCTTGTGTAATTCTCAGAGAATGTATATGATCCAAAGTCGACCTATCCTTCCTAAAGCCACTTTGATACTCTCCCAATTCCCGTTCCGCATACAGTCTCAGTCTGTTTTCAATTGTTTGTGCCAGTATTTGGTAGGTTACATTTTGTAATGATATTGGGCGATAATTTTCACATTTTAGGATATTGCCTTTTTTGTAAATTGGCACTATTAAACTTTTGGTCCATTCCGTAGGCATTTCATATTTTTCCCAAATATTTAATAGAAGCTTGTGTATTCGTTCTGTTAATTTTTGTCCACCGTATTTGATCAGTTCTGCCGTTATTTCATCTTCTCCCGCGCTCTTATTATTTTTTAATGTTTCTACTATTTTTTTATTTCTTCAAATGTGGGAGGGTTTGTTTCACTCAAATCCCGTTCTTGCCGTTGTGTATTTTTAATTTCAATATCTTGGGTTGATAATTCCTGTTCGTAGTACTCCGCCCATCTCTTTAGTATCAGTTCCTCTTCACCCACAATTTCACCTTTTTTATTATTTACTAGCATTGGACCTTTTTTCCTCTTATTTTGTATCTTCGCTGTTTTCTTATAGAATAATCTTACGTTCTGTCTATTATAACTTTCTTCTATTTTTCTTATCATTGATTCTCTCTTCTTATTGTGAGGGTCGCGTATTTACAGACACTTTATTTTTTAGCTATCTTATTTTAGGAAGGACATTTGTTTTTATTTCAGGCATTTTATTTCTAGGGCAATGATAATCTGTAGTTATAGATGTATTTTATGTATAATATAAGTGAAAATTATAACGAAAGCTTTCGTTTGCTTTGCCAGTTGGTAATCTGACTCCTTTTGCAGCTGTTGAAAATTTCTATATTAGATTTATGGCCAGGAGTCGAGGTGAATTTAAGGGAAAAAGCCTACAAATGGCCGACTAAATTAGTTCGTGAGATTTTTGAGTTTATGATTCCAGCCAAATGGAACACGTGTCAAAAAGGGGTCGTGAGAAGCATTTAAAACACAACAGAAAAGGATTGATTAAAAACCGTCGTGAGTTTTGAAAGGAAAACGACCAATTAAAATCGCGTCCACGACGCCGGATGGAGGAGTCCTTGGAAGATTGTATAAAACACTCGACATAGAATAGAAGAGGAGAGAAGCAGAACCAAGTCTGGTGCATGTGGCAATTCGACGCGTAACACTGAGAACTATCACAGCAGCTCCTAACTTATTTAACCCTTACTTCTATTGGTACAGCGCAAAACCGATATCGCGAAGTCCCACTCGGCCTTCGTTAGTAGGCGAGAGTTGGGTACCGACTCTTTGTCTTTTTCTTCTCTAGGTAGAGCGCAAACCGATATCGCGAAGTCCCGCTCGGGCTTCGTTAGTAGGCGAGCGTTGGGTACCAACTCTTTGTCTTTTTCTTCTGTAGGTACAGCGCAAAACGATATCGCAAAGTCCCGCTCGGGCTTCGTTAGTAGGCGAGCGTTGGGTACCGACTCTTTGTCTTTACTTCCCTAGGTCCAGCGCACACCGACACCACGAGGCCTCCCCTCTGGCCATGTTAGCAAGTGGGCGTTGCGTACCAACTCTTTATCTCTCTACTATTTCACTAACACCGCCAGGCACATCGTAACAGGGTTCCGGCCGGCAGACGGCCCTTTTGCCGCTGTAATGTACTGTTTTACTTTGGTCCTAACAGTGGCGTAACTACTGAGGGGGCAAAGGGGGCAGCTGGGCCCCCTAAAGTTTAAAGCCCGGCAGGTCCAAACTCGGTCCCGTATAAAGTTTCAATGAGCCCGGGAAAAACACAAGAAACCCTCGGAGAAATCTAAAACATGTCAAAAAGTTATCTGTTTGGTATAAATTTAAAATAAAATAATTTCTGTACACCCGATGCACCACGTCTTGCACGTGCACGTAGGTACTTCGCAGTCATCTCAGATTACTGATCTCTATTGAGAAGCAGAGAGCGAGAAATGTTCATACATCAGACATCATTAAATCTTTTGCTAATCAGAAGTCTAGAAGATATCTTCTTGATTAGCAGATCAGCAGTTAAATGTACCTCGAAATGTACGGAAGTGCCGAATTGCGGAAATAATTGTGTTTTTGTTTGTTCCTTTAGTGCGTAGGCTTACAGGATTTATATTTATTATTATTATTTCCAAGAAAAAACGCGTATCTCGCTATTGTTCATTTTTCTTTGATGTTTCTGTTTATGAATTAAAAAAAATAATTGAAAAATGATAACCAAAAATGCTTTGGCACGAATAGGACTTACACTTGGCAATTAAGGGCCCCCGGGCCCAAACTTTGAAGTTACGCCACTGGGTCCTAATAAATCACAATCGCTTGCCATGGTGTTGTTTTCTTTGGTTGTAAGAGCTGGAGGCATAGATAATGTAACCCCGCGGCTGGAGGTCTCCAGCCCCTATACGAACTGAATAAAACCAGTCTAAATACGGAAGCTTAGTTGAAGTACCTACCTGTAACTACCGTCGAATCACCCGCAGGAACCAGTAAAAAAATTACACAACGTAGGTAGGCACATACACGAGCAACCGGTAACCAGGGTGTGCACCGTTACATTATTTCGTAGAGTACTCTTTGCTTTGTTGCTTGCCTTTTTACTTCCTTTTACAATAAAGGAAGTATTGGATTCAGCCCAAAAATTCGAAATTGAGTTTTCAACAGATCTTCACGTTTTAGAGTCCCCTGAACCCAAAAAACATATTTTCTTTCATTGGTCTGTCTGTCTGTGAACAGAATATCTCAAAAACGAAAAGGGGTACGGCGTTGAAACTTCATATATAAGTTTTGTGTACTATGTAGATGCGACAGTAAGCTTTTGAAGAAAATCGCATAACCGGAAGTATATGTTTACTCTTGTGATTTTTCAGTTTCTTTGGATTTTTTCAAAAACAGCTTTAACTATTTTTTTCAAAATTCACATTTTTATTACATTTTTAATGTGTATTGAAGTGAGATAGGTGAATTTCCAGTTCAATACTTCTAAAATGGGTTTCTTTTGTTTTTTTGTATTTTCTTTATTAACTCCTATTTTAAATAGAACACCTGGTATATTATTACATTTTTGAATTCAGCTTAAAATTCTAGAGAAAATTTGTCTCTTCACCTAACGCTCTATTTTGTACCGGTTTTGTAAAATTCGTAATTTTTGAAAATTTTTGACAAATGCTTAAAAATTTAAAATAAAATTTTTAGCTAATTATAAGATCAATGTAAAAGGAAGTTGTGTGCGTGTATCACACCAGATTTTTATATTCAGATTCATTAAGTTGTGGATAATTTTTAGTCCAGTCAATCTGTCATCAAAAGGGGGTTACCTTGCATCAAATCGGGTAGTTCTGATTTTTTTATATGTCTTATATGGTTGAGGCCTAATGATGAATCTAAGTTTTCGACCTCGGTCGAGTGCCGGAAGTACTTCAAATAACTAAAAAAAACCAAAATTTTCTACCTTGTTTCGGTTTTCGTCAATTTTAACCCCGAAGAACTGGTTTTCGTAAATGTTGAACCTATATGAAATGAAAGAAGATAACATTTCCTACATTTTATGAACTAGAGTTTTTTTTCTCCGATCAATCGTTCAGCCGCGAAGTTATAGTGCAGTCAAATGGTAGAAAATAGTGGAAAGTTTTGGTGGAATTTTGATATTTGGTTCCTATATGGTTTTGGGTCGCTGTATACGAATATAAGGTTTTCCAACATTAATTTTGACCAGAAACAGGTTTTTTTAAGCAAAAACGGTCTGAAAAAACATTTTTTTTTTAGTTTTTCTAAAGTTACTCGAAAACTATCCAATTTCGTCAATGTTAAACCTATATGAAACGAAAGAAGATAAAATTTCCTACATTTTATGTACTAGAGGTTTTTTTCTCCGATCAATCGTTCAGTCGCGAGAGCGCCGCGAAGTTAGGTGTTAAAAGCAAAAAAAAAAGAAATTATCCCAATTTATTTCAAAGTAATTCGAATACTATCCATTTTTCGTAAATCAAAAATGGTATATGAAATGAATCTTCATAAATGAAATGTTGGAAAATCTGATATTCGCGTACAGGGACCCAAAAAACATATAGGAAGCAAATATCAACACTAAAGCTTTCCTCTATTTTCTAACATTTGACTGGACTATAATTTCGCGGCACTCTCGCGGCTGAACGATTGATCGGAGAAAAAAAAACTTTACTTCATAAAGAAATTTTATCTTCTTTCGTTTCATATAGGCTCAACATTTATGAATGGATAGCTTTCGGATAATTTTAGAAAAACTAAAAAAAACCGGTTTTTTACACTGTTTTTGCTTAAAAAACATGTTTCCGGTCAAAATTTTTGTTGGCAAACCTGATATTTGTGTTCAGTGACCCAAAAAACATGAGGAACCAAATATCAAAACTACACCAAAACTTTCCTCTATTTTCTACCATTTGACTGGACTATACAGGGTGATTTATAACGAAACATAAATTAAAAATTCTGTTTACGCCAATGTCCTAGACTTCTTAATATTATCTAGCGAATGAGATAATTTCATAAAAGTCGTACAAAGGGAACTTGACCTTTTCAAACTTATTTTTTACATTTTTTTAACATTTACTCTATTTTTTATCTCATACACTAGAACTGTGAAAAAGAATAATTCTGATATAAAAAAGACTAAGATTGGACAAGCCGTTTAGGAGAAAAACTCTTTGGAGATAAATTGCAATGTGTTTTTAAAATATTTTTTTAATGCCCTTCCTACCAATAAATTTCCATCAAATCCATATCGTTTGACAGATAAAACTACAGGCTATCATCCAAAGAAAGTTTGATATGGTTGGCCCACATACTCGTACGTAGTAGATATGACGCTTGAAACATTGGCTACTTTGAGCGGTTTTACCTTTACCTGCCCCTTAATAAAACGTTGGTCTCTTGTAGTTGGGTAACTAAATGGAATACGACCTATGACATTTTTTACTCAAAATGACCTCCCCAACATACTGTTGAAGTTTGGTCCGCCCGTTATAAATCACCCTGTATACAGAAGATATCTTTTAGGTACAGACAGTTTTTGAGTTATTTTTCAACAATTCTACAATGCTTATGACAGAACGAGGTACCAAGGACCATTTGCGTCTCATATTATTATAATTTGAATGCAGATTGATTTGCTTAATATTATTTGTGTTCTACTACTATTAACCTTTCGAGGTAGAACCGACTAAAATCCTAAAAATGCAAAATGTGAAAAATTTGTGAAACTTTGAAAAGCTGTATCTTGAAAACTATTAGGTCTACAGACACCGTTCTGGTCTTAACTTGTTTAAAATTTCCTCTAATTTAACACAGGATATAACAACTTTTGCTGAAAATCTAGTGGTTCAGGATGAAAATCGACAAAAACCGTATTTCGGTCGAAAATTTCGCGTTTTTTTTTTGTTATTTTAGGTACTTCCGGTACTCGGCCGAGGTCGAAAACTTAGATTCATCATTAGGCCTCAACCATATAAAACATATAAAAAAAATCAGAACTACCCGATTTAATGCAAGGTGAAATGTACAGATTGCCTGGACTATCTGTAGAAGTTTTAATTTTGCTTTCCTCCTCTGTTCAATTACCCTTTCGCAGTCTTTATCAAACCATTCTTTTGACTTTCCCTCTTTTTTACTTTTACATTGGCTTTTTTGCTTCCCTTTATACTGTTCTTTATCAGGGTCCACTCTAACTGTATATCACTTTCTTCTTTTTTTGATAATTCTCTTTCTACATCTTTTATATATCTTATTCTGTCCTTTTCATTTTTTAAGCTTTCATACTCATACTTTCTCTGTAATGTTTCTTTATCTGCATTTATTCTTGGTAAATATTGCTTAAGACTTGCTTTCACCATAAAATGGTCGCTGTCGATGTCTGCACCTCTATATGATCGCACTTCGTTTATTGTGTATGCATGAACACTTTCAATGAGGATATAATCGATCTGATTTACAGTCTTTTTATCAGGGCTAATCTATGTGCCCTTATATATCTCTTTTCGGGCTAAATATGCCTGGATTTCTTTTCCCACTTCCACAGTAATCTAAAGCTTGCCTTGATATGCTATTCCTTGGTTTCCGCAGCGTATGTCCGATCCATTTCCTTTTTTCCATCGTACTTTGCTGATTCCTAGTATACTTATTTTATATTTAATCATCTCTGTTGCTACTTGGCATGCTTTGCTCTCTTCGGTCATCGTTAGCACATTCCAGCATCCAATGTGTTCTCTTTTATGTTCAACACATCTTTTAATTCTTCTTGTTTATCTCCTTGTATTTTATCTTAGGCGTTTGTTCCTAGTTTTTTTTTTTTGCATTTCGGGATCGAAGCCCATCAGCCACATTAATAACTGTCGTAGATTAGGAAGAAAAGACTAAGACACTGTTAGACAACAATCCCACTTTTACGCTTGCTCTTAGTTATTCTTGTTGTTTCTGTTTCTTTCGAAATTCTTTGTATATTTGTTTTCACTTTTTTTATTAGTCTCTGGTGGTATTTCAATTTCTGTCTGTTCTAACATTTTTGTGTTAATTGTTTTGCTTTTTTGTTTTCTTTGGTCCTTGTTCGTTGCTATTCTCATCGTAAAAGTTTACATCCGTTTGTTTATCTCGAATTGCTATTTATCTCCGTTCTCTGGTCTTTGTATTTCCTGGCTGCTTGTTGGTTTTAGGATGTAGTTGTCTCTTCTTATTGGTGCTAGTAATGTTTGAATCGTTCCTGCGTTTCTTTCTCGGGTCGTATTTTTCTTTACTGGTTTATATATCTTTTCTGTTTCTTTTTCGCTTGTTGTTTCCTGTTGTGGTTCTACCCCTTCCTCCATAAGGTTTAGTGCTTCTTCTTTATTTAGTTTCTTCCCTTCAGTAATGATTTTATTGTAGCTTATTACAGCGTGTTTCCCTTGTTGTCTTAGCTGTTTCAGTAGTGTATAGTTCTTTGCGTTCTTGTACTATTTCCTTTATGTAATCTTCTTTTATGAAAATGTTTTGTCGTTTCAGTCGCTTTTTCTGTTGTAGGGTGATGTATTTTATTCTTATGTTGACAAACCGTACTATTATTGGCCCATCTGTTGTTGTTGGGTTGATTTTCCGTATATTTTCAATGTCTCTCTGCTCGCACTCCATCTGGAGGTTTTCCCGAATAAATTTAATTACTATTTTTTCTAGATCAAAAAAGTTTTTTATCTGTTTTTATTCCTTTTATTATTATATTTCTGTTTTTGGCTTCTTTTTCTATTGCGTTTATTTTCCTTTCAATCTGAATAATTCTGGTTTCATTTTTTGAATCAAGTTCATTGATTTTGTTGAATTTCTCATCGATGTTTTTGATGACTGATTTAAATTCTTCAGGCATTTTCTGGTCTGTAAGCCCCATTTCTTTTTTTACATTAGTTGTTTCTTTATTCATGTCTTTTAAATATTTTAATATTTCTTCGTTCATTTTATTTTCTCCCATTCTCTGTTTGGTATAGATTTTGTTTATGTGGTGCACTTTTTAATGCAGGTTAAGTTTTTTTACTTGAGTGTAAACAGCGTGACCGCGAGCCACATTTTCAGCAGTGCAAACCAAATAAATTGGGAAAGTGCAAAGAAGTAATAAAGGCTGGTAGCTGTAAGAGAAGAAAAATTAAGGTAGGATCAAACATATTTGTTTACGAGATAAAAATAGAAGACGAGAGCGCCGCAACCTTCCGAGAAGTCGATTCGGGGTCGAGCTTTATCGCGGATGCAAAACCAGCTATCGCGGCAAAACAGCTGGTAGAGGAATAACAGTAAGCTACAAAAAAAAATATCAAAAACTAAAAACAATCACGGCAGGAGCGCTTCACCTAATTAAAGAACATTCATGAAAACATCACCAGCTGATACGAACTCAAAAGGTTAGCCGACCGGCGCACAATACGTCAAACATAACATAAATATATAAAAAAAGAGTGCGAAAAGCTGAAGCAGTAACGAGCAACGAATAAAATAGCGGCACAGAATAAACCTGCGACGAAGCAAATAACAATTAAACCACCACAGTCAAACAAAAAATATCCCCTCATTAAGTATATATTTCGGGATAATGACTACCATTTTTGAAGGAAAAGAGGAATCTATAAATACATAAAACATTTTATCTCAACCCCCGAACAGGAACTTTGATTGATTCAGACGAAGATGTTCCTCCAGTAACTTCATCGGATTCGTCTGAAGTTGAACAGGCTCTTCCAGGGTCCTCAGCAGAACAATTTCGCCCAATGACAATGTGCAAATAAAATCTTTTCCAAAAATCATGGCAAAGAAACCCAGTGCACGGGCTGGAAGTGCAGCCTTAATCACCTCGTCGCCATACAAAGATGAGCTAACAGCAAGTTTGGATAAAAAGGGAAAACGTAATTCTACCGACAGTAAACTCACAAGTCACCAAGACAGTAAAATTTGATGAGACCACAAACCTTTCGAGCAGTAGCAAGACAACAAAGAAACAGAAGAAAGAAGTTAGTGATTCCTCAAGTGATGAATGCGATTCAGATGTTGCTTACAACAACGACAGTGATGAAGCAGACCATGATGCACAGTGGCTGTTTTGCACAAACGTTATTTTGCAGACACACATGGTGAATGGTGGGTAAAGTGCACAAAATGTTACCGGTGGGCGCACAAAGATTGTGGTGCAGAAAATGCAAACTTCATTTATCCAATGTGTGAAAAGAGAAAATAATATTTAGTTTAAATACTTACTGATTAGCATTTTCTTTATTCATTTGTTATAGCAAATATGGTATTGTTCAATAAACGTGTTGAAGTTTCAAAAAAAGTCTCGTTTGGCAAAAGTTATATTTTTTTAAAAAGGGGTCTTTTATTAGGCTACTTACCTTACCCTACCTTAGAGACCGCTCTTCAGAGGAGAGTGACATTAATTGTACCTCAACGTCGACTGGTCACCTGACTTAGTACAGCTCCAGCGAACTGCAAAAAAAAAGTTCCGCATATTCGTGGATCGAACCAAGGACTTGCTTATTGCAAGCCTGGCACCCTATTATGTTAAACAAGAAACCCTCTTTCGTTTACTTAACTTACAACACCCTTTACTATTTTTTTAATTTCAAATAATACACACGTTAGTAAAGGACGCCGATGTAATTAAATATAATAAATATGTTTACAATGTCGCTTATGCTTTAGTATATAACAATATAAAAAAAATATTGCTTTAAAATAAGTAAAAAATTTAATTAAATACCTTGTAACAAAACAATAAATTAGCTATATACACGCAAATTATTATGTTCAAATTGCGAAGTTAAAAATTAGAAGCAATATTTTTACTATTTAAGAGTATTTGACTGGAAACCCCAACCGCGTTGTAAATTACAGTAAACAGAATCAATTAGAAAACCAGAACAGTAAGAGGTTCAGCATGCATATATGATCTAACTATACGTATGGCTGGGGATTACTACTATAAATTACTTAATAAATATATACATTCTAATGTAAGGAATCACGGCTTAGTTATGGATGTATTTACTATAACACGGTATTAGTCAATACAGCTGCTGAAAGATTATTAAAATTTAACACATAGCCAGTTACTGTAGACAACTACCAGCCAAGGTTTTAATATAAATTGCTTCCCATTTGAATAGCTTTTTCCATAAAACGTAAATTTTACATAAATCATTTGTTTATATTAAAATTCACAGCAATAATGTTATCTAATTAAAGTACTAATTGCGTGTTCCATATTTATCGAAGAGGAGTGGTAGATATGGAACTCATACTTGATAGAGGGGTGCTGGAAACGGAAAGATTTAATTTCTCTAGTTCTTCATCCACTTGACTATTTCGTAGCTCTTGTATAGTATATAAAAATTTATTCCACTCATCGTGCCTTGGATGTGCAAAGTTCTAAAGAAACAATTATTGTGATAACAAATTAATTAAAATTAAGGTAAAGCAAACCTCTGCAACATCATAAACCCATATTTTGCCTTGATTGTCACCTACAGTGACATGCAGTCCTGAAGGAGTCCACGAAACTTTATTCAGAGCAGGATTGCCTTCCACAGTTATACTAGCAGCTGGAACTTCAGTGTCTTGATTGAGATTCCATAAATCTAATCGGCCACCACAATCTACAGCTGCAAAAAGAGCTGGGTTGGTTGGTGACCATGCTACGTCAAGAACATAATCGCTACTATCTTCAAAGGAATAAATGGGCTTAGCATCCTAAAACAATAAAATAAGAAATTAGTATGTATTATTAACTACTTGCACTTGTTAAGTACAGATATACCACTTCATGTAATCCTCAAACAAAATATTAAAAGGGTTTTTGTATGTCACAATTCAATATTCGATCATTTTTACACAAATATTGATTTAAGAAACTCGTTTAAGCCATTACATCGGTATATTTTCATACTATTGTCAAAAAGTTTGTTACTTCTCCCATGTTAAATGTCAAATTTTACATCATTATAATAAGCAAGATATCTAACTAGTTCCACAAAGTCAACTGAGATATAACTAACGGCTGTAAAGAGTCGAGTGCGTTGAAAAATTTTGCTAGCGAATGTTTTGCATAATATGTTATATTTAACTGAGCAATGAACCATGGTTAAACATCAAAAGATGGTTTTGTTTTCACTGGGTAGGTAACAAACGTAACCTCAACATAATGAAATTGTGACAATCACAAATTAGAGGTTAGACTTGACAGCTCCATTGCTACAAGCTACGCCTTAAGGAACGTAATATTTGTACCTTTAAGCTCCACAATTTCATGGTCCAATCAATAGATGATGTCAAAAATAGATGTGAGAAATCAATGCCCCCTTGTACAGCATTGACACTAATTCCTGTGATGGGTCCTTGATGTCCGTCGTATGTATCTATAATGCCTGCTTTTGCTCCATGTCGACAAGCAGAATAAGCAGCACCTTCTTCACTACCAACAACAAAATTATTTACATCGGAATGTGGAAAATCTAAACAGGTCACAGCTACAGGCTTAGACTGCATTCTATGCAACTCCAAAGTTTCCTGAGGTTGACTCAACATGTCTAATGACCATGAACATAATCGACCATCAGTAGATATACTTATGAGGTTATGTGCATTTTGAGTTCCTACTACGTTGACACAATAAACTGGATGCTAAAAAAAAGATCAACATTAGAAAATAGTTCAATAATGATTTTTAGAACAACTAACTGTATGTGCAGTTGCGGACAGCGGTGTTCGCTGAATTGGTGTCCTCTTTTGTACTCGATTGTCCCATAATACAATTTGACCAGAATAAGTACCTCCTAATATTAGGTTAGGATGAAATCGTGCGAAAGTTGCTGACATCACACCACTCTGACAATGGAAGATAAACTCAGGTGTAGTCTTCTTAAATTTGGTATTCCAAATTAAAGCCACCCCATCTGGATCATTTGGAGAATCTTCATTGTTATTATAAGAAGCTAGCAGGAGTTCTGGATACTGAGGACACCAATCTAGAGAAGTCACACAACGATTTTTTGACCACCTTTCGTCATAAAACCATCGATTTAAAGCTATTCGTTGGTGCGATTTTTCATCTCTGAAAATTAGTTAAAAAAACGAGTTAAAAACAGTACTGCCACCAAGATATAGCTAGTTGGAGTAAAACAAGCCACACATAAATGTTGAAGAGATACTAAATTTACAGTTTGCAATCTATGAAGAAAAACTCATTACTTTTGATTTCACCGATAACATTTGACTTGAGAAACAAATAATTTTTCAAAATAGCTGAAGCTAAGACCTAAAACTTGTAGCGCAATCACAGGAATTCTGCCGACATAGTGCCACTTTTTGCAAGAGAAAACAAAACAAGCGGCCTGAAACAGCTGCTAAGTCAGCCGGTAAAGCAGATTACTATCTAATTGCTAAAGCTGCATTCGCGCAGCGAACGCGTTGCCAATCAGCGGGCCACTGATTACGATTTCAGAATCATTCTGAATTAAAAAGGCATCGCAAAATATGATTTTCCAAAATTCCTCGCGGGCCGCAGAGTTCAGCTATGTGGGCCATATGCGGCCCGTGGGCCGCTAGTTGGACAGCCCTGACGTATGGACCAAAGCTGCCCTGGTCAAAAGGTTTGAGATATGCGTTCCAAATTTAGTATATGTTAATTTGAGGTTATTTTGCATATTTTGAATTAAAAAAAAATGTTTTTTCATATGGTTTTTAAGTGCAGTCGCCATTTTTAATTTTTTTATATAGCAACCTAGGCTGTGTGATACATCAATAGAAAGTTTATTTTTTTCTCTTTTCAGAAATATTACACATGTATAGGGGTACATAAGAAAGTAACGCAGATAAATTTAAAACATCATTTCAGGCATGCTTAATTCGTCGTTAGTGAAATCTAGTAATCATTGCATTAACAAAACGTCATAAATAAACAAAAAACAACAAAAACAAATAGTAAGAGCACAGAAGAATACCCTAAATCAGAATGGCCTCTCTGTGTCGGCGCTTTTGATGTCAGCATAGCCAATTTTTGTGACCTTGAAATTGTCCGCCATGATCCTAGTGGTGTGCAGAGGCGGTAAATTCAAAATTATGCGCCTAAATTTTAAACTGAACAGAAATAATCCGTACGTTTAAAATCCATGCAATTTATATGGAAATGCACGGTACCCCATGTGCCACCAAAAGATCTTTTCTGTGCACTCATATTAAATTAATATTTTAAAACCACTTGCACAAAAAAACATAACCTTCTTATAAGGGGTCATTGACCGCCACAATTACAAGTGTAAAATATGGAAAACAGCTGACTGCACACCACCAGAACTCGCGCATGCGGGCAATAGAAGTTATTTCTGAAAATGACAATTTTGCCAATTCAGTTGTATTCTCGTATGAAGCTACTTTTTGTTTCAATGGATCTGTAAACAGGCACAACTGTAGATACTGGTCCGACACCAACCCCCATTGAATGGAAGAAGTTTACATCCAGCGACCCCAGCAAGTTAACGTATGAGCTGGTATTGTTGGTCAGAACATTATTGGACCATTTTTCATTGAAGGCAACCTTACGTCAGAGAGATATCTTCGAATGCTGGGGGAAAATATTATTCCTCCAATTATAGAACTGTTTCCAAATCATTACAACCCAAATGCAGTCAACGAAAACATCTGGTTTCAGCAGGATGGTGCACCTCTCCATTATGGACATTTTTGATCGGCGTTGGGTCCGGAGAAGAGGAACCGTGAAGTGGTCCGCTCGGTCACCAGATTTGTCTCCTTTCAATTTTTTTTGGTGGGCCATTTGAAATTGCGTTTATTTAAATAAACCTGACAATTAAGATGAATTGAAAAATCGTATTAATTCTGCAATGGCTGCTATTTCTAGTAATTCTTTGGGCGACTTTTAAAAAACGAATTCATTATTGCCAAGAAGTAAATGGACAGCAATTTGAACATTCCTCTCTTAACTACTGTTAATTAATAATATTGTTGTTTTCATTTGTGTTTAAGAAATTTTGTCTGTTATCCTAAATTTTAATTACTGTTTGTGTTTTGTTTATTTATGACGTTTTGTTAATGCAATGGTTACTAGATTTCACTAAATGTGCAGCGACAAATTAAGCATGCATCATTTAAAAAAAAAATTATATGCGTTATTTTCTCATGTACGCCTATACATGTTTAATATTTCTAAAATGAGAAAAAAATAAGCTTTCTATTAATGTATCACACAGCCTAGGTTGCTATTTAAAAAAACTCAAAATGGCGACCGCACTTAGAAACTATATGAAAAAACAATTGTTCTTTTACTTCAGAATATGCAAAATACGCATATCTGAAACCGTTTCACCAGGGCAGCTTTGGTCCCATACATAATAGCGCACAGGCTACACACTTTTTTTTCTAAATTTTACATGAAGTCTAGAGTGCCCCCCCCTGTTCCGTCGACTAATACACTAAACCAACAAACCCTGTAAAACAATTGCAAGGAAGAAATAATTTTTTCTGTCATTTATACAACCCTTTTGTATAGACTGATAAAGCTCTAGTTGTAGTATAATGGGAATAAAATTAAAAATATATGTACTTACAAATGCAGGAAAGGAAAGGGAAAAAAGAACTCCACCAACTAAAAGAGGAAGAAATACAGAAACTCGACGTACAAAAAACAGACGAGACGGAGTAGAAACACATTAAGAAAACAATAAACAAGTCGTTCCAACAAGTTGCAAAACCAATACAAAGGCATAAAAAGAAAGAGGTTTGACAAAGAGTGCGAGGAAGTCGTAGAAAATAGAAGAAAAGCAAAACTGAACCTACTCACAAGTAAGACAGATGAGAATGAAAAAAACTACTAAGAAGTCAGACGGATAGTGAATCAAACACGTCGCGCAAAGAAAAGCTTTAGAGGAGAAAATCCAAGAAATAGAAACACAATTTAACAAGCTGGACTTACGAAAATTTTACAAGAAAACAAAAGAAATAAGAAAAGGGTACCAACCAAAAACGTTACTCTTCCAAAATAAGCAAGGTGAAGTAATTGGAGATGAAGGAGGGATAATGAAAAGGTGGGTCGAACATTATAAAGAAATATTAACAGATCAAGACTTAAATCGAAATACCAGAAGATGCACAGATAACCGAAGAAATAGATCCCCCAACGCAGGATGAAATCAGAAAAATTATAAGGGAAATGAAAAATAACAGGAGCCCCGGTCTAGGCGATATATCTTTAGAACTAATAAAATATGGTGAAGATAAATTACAAGAACGTATATAAATTAGTGGCAAAAGCCTGGAGCACTTGTGTTATGTCAGCGTACATATATCAAACAAGTAGGGACACTGATGCCAAAGTTGAATCCTGTCTAGAGTGCCTGGGGCAGTAACTCGGGGGGTATTTCTAAACTTGACTATCAGATGGCAGCACAGAGTTTTACCAATTACAGTGGCTATATAAGGACAGTGTGGTCAATTTTAAAAAAGGCAGCCATTAAGAGTCGTCTCTACAACAACCAGCCACGCCCTTAGGTATTGTTCTGTGCAAGGCCTGGTAAATTGTAAGACAAACGTCACCCTGCTAAATTGTGACATAAACGTCATTTTATACGGACTGGACATATGTGAAATTCGGAGATGCTTTGCAGAGCGCTGTATACCTACGATCGCGAAAATGTGTGCAATATTTATGAGGTGGTCAAAAAATGTGCAGTGTAGCATTAATTTTACAAGAATGTCAATATTATTACTTAAACAGAATTAAACGGCAAGAGACGATGCGAAACGTAAGGAATCGCTGCCAGCGATTAAAAATCCTCGTTAACGAGCAACCTAATATTGGAATATAAGTCAAGGTGTCCTTTTTTATCTTCTTTATTGTGTTTTTGTACATAGAAAACGAAAATTGACAACATTTTGCGTTGATCGACACAGAGATTACATACAAAAACTCAACAATAATTTTTTTTTATATTTGTAATCAAACCGTTGTATTTATTCTACCAGTTAATGTAGAGGATTATAATATTCAGTGGTACGTAGCCCATAATTTCTCTTTAATTTGATGCAATAATCTTTGGCATTAAGACATTTATATAGTTTATTATAGCTTTTGATTTGGACTAATGCGCAATTTTCGCAAAAAGCATTTTACTTTAACTCGTTGACATTTACTTATACAAACGAAAATTCGGCATTCGCTTACACAGGACACTGTAGAATTTTATGAGGATTATTTCATTCCACTTCATATTGGGGCTACTTTCAATAATAAAGGACTTAGAAGCAATTTTGTGTGACTATGTGTGATTTCGTAAAATGACTCTTAATGGCGGATTTTAAAACAACCAATCAGAAACAGGACCAAAATTGACCACACTGTCCTTATATAGCCACTGTATTACCAATCAGAGCCAGTTACTGGCTCTGCTACCAATCATATGTGATAAAGTAGTGGAGCCATCTGTTAGTACTATCGGAAAGTACCTACCCCCCACGAGCCGTTCAAGGTCATCAAAGGAAGCGACAGTGAATGTCTCGATTTGTTTGATATATGTACGCTGGTAATGTCAAGGGATTGGGCCAATGACATAATAATCTCAATATATAAAAAAGAAAACCAACAGAAGTGCGAAAACTACCGACCTATCTCGCTGTTAAGTGTCAACTATAAAATTCTAGCAAAAATGGTAGACAGAAGGCTAAAAATATTTGCGGAAGGACAACTGCGACTTCAGGAAAAACCGTTCAAACACAGACCAAATCTACACGCTTAGGATGCTCCAAGAGAAATACGCAAAAAAGAAAATGTGCATACACGTCATATTTATAGATTTCAAACAGGCATATGATCGAGTGAAAAGAAGTGAAATCGTATGAAGTTTGGTAAGTCTTAAATGACCACTGAAACTAATACAAGTAAAAATGACGTTAAAAGAGACATACTCGCAGGTTAAAATCAACGAGAGACTAACAGAGCAATTTTGAACAAACAGCGCATTAAAACAAGGTGATCCCCTAATTTAATCTAGTACTAGAATCAGTGATGAGAAACGCAAAGCTAAAGAAAGAAGGTAATATTCCGAAGAACTCTTATCAATGTCTGGCATAAGTATGGCCATTTAATTAAATGGACGTATTCTGACCTCAGTAGAAATACATTGCACTTAGAATTAATCACTTATGAAAAAAAATCGCATTTAAGAACCACTGGCCAACGTCAAAACCATTATTAGGTAAATCAATAATAGTAGTACATTAATAGCTTTCCAAATGCGATTGAAATACACAAACAACTGTTTTTTGCTTCTGCATATCATTAAAATTCAGTCGTATCTTATGTTTATAGAAATTCATTCCAGTAACCATCAATCAGTTTAAGCAATTAAATGTTTCAATTTTTATGCTTATTATAAAACGTTTAATTTCCTAAATAAAATTTACTTTGAGAGTAAGTTAATTTATTCCGTAGATTTGCGTATTATAAACGCAAAATAACTTTATTCGGCTAATAAATCCGTACAGGTTAACTTTAGTTCGTAGTTAAAGTAAACAAATGCGAATCAAAACGTTAATGCTTATGACATTTTATTCATTAGTAAATAAATTTTGATGCGCTTTTGTTTATTTGCCTATTAGTTTACTGGGGACGTAAATTTACTCCACAAATAGTTATCTAATGATTTATTCATCGTTTTTAATACTAGCCATTAGTGAGATTATTATTAATTTTTGCTGTTGTTCTGTTTGATGTCCTCCAACTACCCTTAAATTTAATGACCATAATTATGAATCACCCTGTATATTTCTTGCAAGTTTTTAATTTATTCTCTTTTTGTAAAAATTATAACAGAAGTATTACCTAGTAAAAACGTAACTAATAGAAAAAACAACTGTCATAATTCATTAGTTTCTAAGAACTCTCATATTTTTAGAAATTATGTATGTATGTATGTATCATCTGTAACCTCATTTACCTTGCGGTATAGAGGCTGGTCGGTGTCTAAATAAGAACTTATAATAACATAAATCTTAAACATTTTACTGCAACTATAACACTCACATTCCATCCTCCCCTGCACCTCCCATATAATCAGTATAGATATCTACACTTTCTCCTAAAGCCCGCTCCACTATTGTGCCTGCTCGATCGATAAACCGTTGAAAATCTTCCGACAGTATGATCATCTGCTTCTCTTCTTCACTAAGTTCTCTCACTAAATATTTGGGAAGCATTAACAATAACCAATACAATTGTAAAACGACTTACCTTCCTTGATTTCTTGTTTTGCCTGTTCTTGTTCCACAGCCGTTACTGCAGGTTGAACTTCTTTAACCTGGGGAAGACCGTGGGGAAGAATTCCAGGAGGCAGTTTGCTTCCAAATCCACCCAGGTGCGGAAGGCTCCCCTCTTCGTCTTCACCTTGCCCGTCGTCATATGTCAAAACTGTGGTAAATAAGCTGCCCACTCTTTTTATCAATCACACAAACATTCACACTAATTGTAACACTACTGTTGCTCTATTCAAGAAGTAAAGCGCTTTATATAATTGTAGTAATATTTGAATGATAGTAGCTGTGTATGTTCCAAAAAATTTCAAGTTTGCTGATGAAGTAAGTTAGAATTTTGATACGGAACAATCAAACTCAAACTTACCTTACGAAATTTTTGAGATTTATCTGCAAATCCTATTTTTTCTTGGTTTTGAAAGCAATTTTTACTTTCAAAAATATTTGGAACATGAGTACGTTCAGATACTTGTTAGCCAATTTACATTCAAATATTTTTAGTAACTAGAAATAGTAGCAATACTTAATTGTCCAAAAGCACTAGTTTGTTAAGTTATTGATATTTACAAAAAGAACACCTACAAATATTCCTTCGCAAATGTTTTGATATTATTGAACTAATCAGAGTTCAGGTTTAGAAATGTAATTACTCGATGTCAAGCTACGGAATAACTACTGGCAACTATAATTACTATAATAATTTTAGTAGCCTTTTTGACACTTCGGTATAATTTTATTGGCTGTAGTTCGACAAATGTTACTCATAATAACAATGTATAAAATATAACTAATTATTTTTTACTTTATTTGAAATTGCCAAATATTTGTAGCAAATACATTCAACTATTGCTGAATTTCAAATAAAATTGAGCACTCACTTGTAAGAGGGACTCAATCTGTTCGTTAAATGTAGTATATCCGCTCTTATCTTTTTGATTGGTCAAGAAACGTCAAATACTGGATTTTCATTGGTCAATTTTCGACAGATGACAGGTGAATTGAATAGTCATCAACATAATCTGATTTTAAAAAGTTGACAAGGTTGTACAAATATATATGCTTAATGTATCTTCATTTTTAAAAGTAGTAGCGATATCAAACAATAAGAATGTATACTTGCAATTAACATATAAAAATTATATACAGTAGGCCCTCAACTTCACTAATACGGGAGGTCATTCGAAAAAAAACAAAAAGTACGAAATTTTCCAGAGTATTTAAAAGAACGTTTAAGTGGGTATACTCACAGTAGACAAAACTGATATCAGAGATACCGTACACACAATCCACATACATATAAACTAGGTAATACAACATATAAAAATAAGTTGTTCGTGCTGTTGCAGCTGCAAATGATCATATAATAGAAATTTGTGATTCTAAATCTAAGAAATTAATTTTTACTGTTACCGAGTTCTTAGAAATGTTATATAATTACAAAGTTGTTTAATTTTTGTACTTTGTTGTTATAGTGGGCAAAAGTCACACTTTTTGCGTTCAAAATGGATGTAGCGGGTGGCCCAACAAAAGCGCAACATTTGAATTTCATGTTATTTTCTTTAAATCTTTTATGTTGCGATTAAAATTTCATGAACGTCCAGTTGACACAACCTGATTATCAGAAATGAAGCGTTACACAAATGAACAGTGCATTTCAAATTTCTTTTAAAAATGGGGGTTTGTGTGCAATTTTTGGTAGAGAAAACGCAGCAAATCGTTCGATTGTTCAGCGATTTATCTAAAAATTTGAGGAAACTGATACAGTTGCGAATAATAAAACACCGATTTGTAATCAATTAGGATGGTCTATCCTATCGAAACTATTGCCGCAGTGAATGAACGTGTTGCTGAGAATCCATAAACCTCAACTCGCCACCGTTTACAAGATTAGCAATTTGAAGAACCACTTTACAGCAGATTTTGAAGACAGACTTTCATCTCCATCCTTAGAAGGCCCAATTAACTCAAGAAATTAATGTGCATTTGTTAACTGGATATTGCAAAATCAAGAAGCGGACGTTAATTTTTCAAAGAAAGGCTTGTTTAGCGATGAAGCGCACTTTCATTTGGATGGGTATGGGAACACTCAGAACTATTGAATTTGGGCTGCTGGTAATCCTTGGCTAGTTCATGAGAAAAAAATGCACACACACAACGTCACTGTTTGGCGTGATTTTTAGGCTGGCGGAGTTATTCGGCTATATTTCTTCGAGCATGATGCCAGTTACAGTCAATGGTGACCGTTATCGCAACATGATAAGGGAGTTTTTCTGGCCCGCATCGTTTGGTATGGATCTCGATGATATGTGGATGCAGTAGGACAGGCCAAGCTGTTACACTGAACAAGAAACAATCCAGTTGTTGCAAGAGAGATTTCCAGAACGTGTCATCTCAACGCAATGGCAACCAAAATTGGCCACCGAGATCGTGTGATCTCATGCTATGCGATTTTTAGCTGTGAAGTTTTGTGAAGTCTCATGCATATTCCAACCATCCAACAACAATTGATGAGCTTAAAGATGGAATTTCACACGTCATTGGTATAATTGACCGGCAAATATGTAAAAATGTTATCAAAAATTTCACCAAAAGAGCAAGAGCGTGCCAGAAAAGTGGTGGCAGCCATTTGTTGGATGTTCTATTTCACACTTAATCGGAGTTTATGTACTTTAAGTTGCATTAAAAATATGATTTTTTGAAATGATGTTTTTTATTAAAAAATTAAATGTTGCGCTCTTGTTGGGCCACCCTTTATAAATGTGGGTTTTTGATACAATCATTAAAAAATAACTGTAGATATAAAGTCGGAAGCAATTTTAAAAAACCACCAATATTGAATTTTTCTCATAAACAAACAGTTTACTCCGTTATTTTTTATGTGGTAGTCATTATCTGCAATTTTCTTCAAACATTTTAGTGGTAACTTCTTCATTTGTGTCATTGAAAAATTGTCTATTAAAGCAATTTCTAAATATTTGTTAGATGTTCTTTGTTCATTAATTAATATAAGGTTATATTACAAAAACTACCTATTTTTGGTAAAACATTTTATGCATCTGACTACGATGTAAGTTTTTTAATATTACAGTGTTAATATGATACTGCCACTATTTCTAGAAAAATGAAATGTTCCAATCTACACACATAATTGTCACTTAAAACTTCTAACACTCGAACATTTCATCTGTGAATAGTATTAGAAAATTACATGGTGAAGAGCTGCAAGAAGCCTAATCATAGAAGGAATGGTGACACAAAGGTATGGAACACAAAGAGGGAACATTAGCAAGGATCATTGCATACTCCAATGCAGAAAACATACTGTTCCTAAAAGAAAATATTTGTGCTTTGCCAATTGTGCTCTTACATAAAATATACAAAGTGTAATGTGTTGCCAACTACAAGCTCAAAACCTTAACTAGCAAAAGCAAATATGCATTCGCCAACATTTTTACTACTTACTACTATACGCTTCGAAAAATAACTACTTACTTCTACTAGAGGTAGCTACATAAAAGCAAAAGCAATTACCGCCGCTTCATTCAATAAAAAAAAATAAATACTAGCGTTCCCACTTTTTGTTTTAAATGAAATGGAATCTAATCGAAAACTAATGTAACACCAATACACTATAAAATTATGAAGAAAGCCAATCCATATTAATAAAGTACATTACACACCTGAAATTAGTAATATTTAAGTATTCAAAAGCAAGCACATTATGATGCTGTATACCAAGACCATTTGCGTTTATTAGACAGAGCGAGACGGAAAAGCCACCTACCTGTGAACTCGTCCTCCCACTCTAAACCCGGATTTAGATTGTATTCGTCTTGAGGGGAAAGAAACATGTATCAGTAGGGATTGGATTATTAGAATATAATTTAGGCTGTATTTGGCTGCACTAACAATTTTGAATATAAATGAGCGCATGTGCAAAGTTTTAAATACCATTCAAATCCTTGCATTAACATTATTTTTATAGGGAACAATGCGGTAGATTAATAATTTTGTCTAAAATACGTGTAGAGTAATAAATTCACATAATGCAAGAAGGAATGGATTTACCACAGCTACATATTAGTACATCTACGCAAGCTGTTAAGAAAGAATAGTTAGTTATCCACACCTATCCCACCCAGAAATATAATAAATGGCACACATGAAGCCCCTCTATTTTTTTGGCACCAAGGGAAACATAAAATAAAGAAATTTACAATCAATGTTGTTCTACGCATTTTATTAATATTATCAAACTTTAGATTGATACTAATAGCTGGCATTTTTTAAGGACATAAATAAATTCAAAGTTGTCAAATTGCCATGTATTTATTATAACAGATCCTCACCAACAACAGTTTAAAAATATCTTTTTCCATAAATAAATTAGAATTTACAAAAAAAATTGCTTTGGTATGATTCTGATATTTGCATACCTACAGTTTTTATTTCTCAGAAAATATATGCACATCTAAAATAGACAAATTGATTATATCTGAGTACCACTGAAGCATCACAAGATGTGGGAGACCATCTACAGTTTTTCTCAGATCTTTCCCTGACGTCAAGTGCATAGGAAACAACCATGAAAATGATCTAAAATTATGCTTCTCTTTGTTAGTACAAAGACATAAAATAAGATTGAAGACTTGACCACGTAATATAGGCAACCCGGTTGACACTGTTGGCAACACTGTTTAGAAAATTAAATCTGACTGCATCACCGACATGCCACATATTAAAGAATTAACATACTATATAAAGCAATTCAACAGTAAGTTATTTAGCTCTGAATAAAACTGTTGTCGATGCAAAGTTAGATTAACATACAATGTGAAAATTCAAAACTAACACGAACACCAATGCTCAAATATGTTAAATAGGAGCTTGCATGTTACTGGTCACGTGGTCTTTAATCATTTATTATGCCTGAACATATTAGATTATTTACATAATTGCGTTCCTGTGTTTCACATGTTTGTGCATGACGTCAGGAAAAAGACTCCCAATTCAAAACTGTACTCTAAAATAACGAGTGTTCAAAAAGTCTTTTACGTCCTGGGCGGCTATGGAAATTCAAACGTACGAATAATATATGTTGGTGGCACTGTAAGTCTATGTCAAATTCGAGGTTAGCAGGTTAGGTTTTGCGTCAGTCTGTGTCAAAACTGACGGAAAACCTAACCTGCTAACCTCAAATTTGACATAGACTTACAGTGCCACCAACATATTATTCATAGATACGTTTAAATTTCCATAGCCGCCCAGGACGTAAAGACTTTTTGAACACCCGCTATATTATAGACGAAGAGCCAACAACAAAAATAGTTACGTCATTTCATTAGGAAAATATCCCATGTTGCTATACTCTCTTAACATCGCTGATAATTGATTTGGAAGACTGCCCGGTTTCCGGTGGTGGAAAAAGCTGCAGCAGGGGTGCAAAGTGGTAGAGATGACAGATAAAATATACGTATCTGGCAGTACTGAAGTGTAATGTTGGTGGCACTGTTGGTGTATGTCCAATTCGAGGTTAGCAGGTTGGGTTTTGTTTGTTATTTGACACAGACTGATACAAAACCTAACCTGACAACCTCAAATTTGACGTAGACTGCCAGTGCTGCCAACAATAAACTTCAGAACTGTCAAACATATAATACGTATCACAGGTGACTCTTATTACAAATTTATTCGTTCTCTCGGTATTTCATTTTTTTATGGTCCTTGGGAACAGTCATGTAGGTCATGTTTAGTTATGTGAAACTGACCTGAAAAAATGTCACGTATCCTTTTTAAAATTAGGTTATAATTTTTGACATTTGACAAATACACGTATAGCTAAAAATGTTTGTCAAAGATCAAAAATCCTTTATCTAATAGACTTGTCTGTCCGGGACGCTGTTTTGTTTGTCCGGGACGCTGTTTTGTCTGTCCGGGACGCTGTTTCAGCAGCCAAACCATAAGAGATAGAGAAAAAAGTTATGAAAGTTATATGTTTGGAATGGTCATGTCAGATCAGGAACCAAATTTCAGTCACGTGACAGTTCCGGTTTTCGAGAAATCACGTGATTTCCGTCCGTCCGGGACGCTGTTTCAGCAGCCAAACCGTAAGAGATAGAGAAAAAGGTTATTAAATGAGACATTTGTCTCACTGGTTGCTAGTTATAACCTAATTTAAAAGGGATACGTGACATTTTGTCAGGTCAGTTTCACATAACTAAACATACTTTTCCGATGGAACATGTGAAATAGATATACCTCTACTTCTTTCTACCACCTAAAACCAGGCAGACTTTGCGAATTAATTATCAGAGACGTTAAAGGAGTATAATAAGATGAAATATTTCTTAATGAAATGACTTAACTATTTTTGTCGCTGGCTCTTAGACTATTAACTACAGTGACTGTAATATTAATATGGCTTAACCATGCATTCCTGGCACCTAAATAAGATAATTAAACCCAACCTACCTATATCCAATTTTTTTTCATAAGGTTTCAAAGTTCTTTAAAAAAAAAGCTAATTTTGTTTTTAAATCAGAAAACCTTGATTGATTTGAATGATATTCGGTATGGTATGCCATATGAGTCTAAGGCATCTTTTAAGATGATATTGGAATTATTAACGAATCACTAGTGAATGAAATGTATGTGTCACGACACATATCACGGGGTAACTTTTAAAGGGTTAAGCTGATAACGTTCAATAATTTTTTCAGAAAGATAAATTTATAGTAAAATTTTCTGTCCCTTTATTATTTTTATATTGGTTATGGTTTAGCCACAAATAAATAAAATTTCAATGTCTGCACCTTGCATGTCACAGGTCACACTTCTCAGGTATCTATAAGGGAGTTGTTAAGTAATTATCAAGGTTTAATCATCTTTGTTATTTCCATAATAATAGCAGTAAGATACACTTATGCCGAAAAAAACGGATATGTTACGAGTTTTAGGATATTGTGAAAGAAATTGTCATAGAACTTTTGCAAATATTGAAAGAGATCTTCGTGAAACATGAAATTTTGCACCAGTTACTGCTGATTGTGGACGTCCTTGTGTAATTCGTTATTCCACATGTCGAAGAAGAAATTTTGGAAACAGTGGAACAAAATCCTGAAATAGTACTCAATGCTTGGCACTTGAAGTAGGAGATGTTGCACACAGAGTTCTTAAAGAACAATATTGTTACATCCATACCATATTCAAACCATGGAAAAGCTTTTGCAGCTGATTCCGAAGCTCGCCTTGTGTTTTGCCAGTTTATTCAAGAGATGAAGACAATTATTTTCATACTTCTTCTTGGCTTGCTCAACCCGGCTGGGTTTTGGCCGTTCTTTGGAACTTCCCGAATCCATTTTTCTTTGGGTGGATTAGTCCCCGTATATCACTAATTGATTGATTGAATTCTTTATAAAATGTTGTGAGACTTCGCCTTTTCACTATGTTCTCCAACTTTTCCTGTTGGTAGCTATTTCTTTTCTGTTGTCTATACTAATCGACTTTAGATCTTGTATCGCATCATCAACCATCTTGCTCTCGGTCTTTCTTTTATTCTTCCTTCTCTCAGGTTTCATTCTGTTAGCACTTTGATACTTCTTGACCCCTTGCTTCGTTTAATGTGTTTTAGCCATCCTGTTCTTTGTGTTTTGATATGTTTCATTATGTCTGTACCCTCCACTTCTTCCTTTATTTGAAAGTTCATCAGTGGTCTGTATTCGTTCTCACCTATTTTCTTGGATCCCAAATTTGTCCTTAATATATTTCGTTCATATGTTCTGAGTAATTCTTCTTTCTTTTTTATCGTTTTTGTTTCCATCGCATATATCACAACTGCCTTATTAGGGTTTCATAAATTCTTATCTTTGTGTTTTATCTGTTTATCTTTCAAGATCGCCTTATTAGCAAAAAATGTTTGTTTCCTGCTTGCATTCTTGCTTTCTTCAAAGCTATAGTTGTTCACTTGTATATTTCGGAATTATTGGCAGTTTTTTTACTAAACCGCCCAAATGGAGAGAATTACTTCAAATTTCTACAAAATACATTTTCAGGTTTGTTGGAAAACTTACTACATACATACATAACCTGAAACCTCTTACACCATTTACACAGCATCGGGTTGCCGGGCACACCGAGCCGCTGAGGGTATGTGCATTTTTAAATTCGGCGGAGGGTACTTGAGGTACGTTTGCAATTATCTTCACACACAATTTCCTAACAATGTGAATCGGTACAGGGGCTGAAACTCCTGCAAACTGGGCATCTCGATCAACAGATTTAAATATCTGCAATTCTTTTCTGTGGGGAGCATTAAAAAACAAAGTGTATTCGGATCTTATCAACAGACAGGATGAACTTTGGCCCAGGATACAACAAGCATCCCAATTGAAAACACTGAAGAAATACTGCGGAGAGCACATTTTAACTACTTGCATCCAGGAACATGGCAGGCACATCAAGCATTTTCTGTAAATTGATTAATGTTCCTGCGTTTCACCAATAAACTATTAAGTTAGTAAAGTGTCTTTTCGTCATTTGTTTTTTAACGTCAAAATAGAGCGGGTTCCGTTACTGTGATTTTTTTGTGGATAATCGTAATAGATTACAGACACAGAAATTTATAATAATGAATTTATATTTTCAGAAAAAAATTTCAAAGGTTGTTGGCCTAGCAATTGAAAAATTACTATGTGATATGTGTCGTGATGCTTTTGTTTGAATCATTAGCGATGGGCCAATAATAACCAATATTAATTCAAAAGGAGTCTTAAGCCCATGGTGCATGTCATACTGAATATTAGTCAAAAAGATTCAAGCGTTCTGGTTTTATAAGAGATTTTTTTTCAAGAACTTTGAAGCAGATCATTGGCTTAAATCCATAACCATGCATTTTAGAGACATCCTGTATATGAGCATTTGAAAGTTATTAAAAGTTTATGTTACTTATGTAGAACAAGCAAATATTCACTAAGGTGATTTTTTTTAATCACATAATTGAGGTTATATGCCAGCAGGTTACCCTTTAATTTTTAACATTTTTGATAGTCATTACTTTACAGCATTAATTAAAGATGCGATTGACATTTCTCTTTTGTAAATATGTCAAAAACTGATCATGACTACAAAAAATTTTCTGCAATTGGTTAAACTAATGGTATTAACTAGGAGATTAACATTGTTAAATGTAATAATATAACAAATCTTAAATAACGTTTCATATTTGAGAGTCTGTTCTAATTACAAGTATTTTATTTTTATATTTGCCTAAATGCTTATTAATAACTGAAATTCGGGTTACATTTTTTCCAAGTAATATTAAATCATAATTTTTAAAATGACAACTGTATCTTTAAACAACATTGAATTATTTATCCATTTTAGGGGCTCATTATCTTTAAAACCAGACCAAGATTTCCCTCCAAATATAGCAGACTGGAATTCATATTATCACACACACCTTTGTTAGTAAGAAACATAGATAAGCTTTAGTTATGTGCAAAGTGAAAAATGTGATATAAAGTGGTGCAAATAACATATTACATGTAGTTTCTATCAAAGCTGTTCATAACTCAACGTCCTTCATTCTCACTGACACAGGAACAAATTAATATTTTATAACTGGCAAATGCCAAGTAAATCACTTAAGTAACACGCAAAAGTAATTAAATTTGTCAGTCACAAAATTAAAATAGGGAGAGAGAGAAATATTGGAGAAGGGAACAGGAAAATATTGCTAACGCAAAAAGCAAAAAAATAGGCAAAATCATAACTTACCGTAGTAATCAGTCGCATGAGCTGGGAAAGGAAAGGAAGAAAAAATTATTAATTATTTGCATTTCTAATACAACCTACAGACTACGTACGCAAAAAATAAATATTTATATATAATTATAATTTTAATACTAAGTTAATGTATTAAGTTACTACAAAATGTAAAAGAAAACACACAAGAATTTTGAATTTTTAGTAAGCTGTGGCAGCATTACTGATGTATTTTATTGATTATGAAAAATCTTAGATAAAGTTTAATCACATCTTGTTAAAAGGTATAAACAAAATATTTTGTAGCTATTAATACCTCAAAGGAATTTGATATAATAATTATACAGATTCAAATAGGCAAATTAATTATGCAAATACTCATTTAACAGAAATTTCTATTAGTCTTATTATTTCTAACAATAAAATTTTCTTTGTTTTAATAGATCTCTAAATTTTGAACTGTAATTAATAAAGTAACAAAATCTATGCATGTCATCAACAGATTTTATTTACATCATGCTTTTCACAGCAATGGCAAGTAAAAATCATAGCAACATTTTCTTAATTGCAACTATTCAATTATTTAAACAGTACTAATAAAAAAAACTTGAATTATAATAGGTCATAACCCACTTTATAGGTACTATAACTTACTCCAGATCACATTGACCTTGCTATTTCACAGCTGTCAATACAAAATTAATGTTATTTTGGTAGTTATCGAGTTGTTGGATAAAATATTGTATGGCACGCATGTGTTATTACAAATAATTCACTAGAGAAGATACCCCACTTGGCCTCACAGCCTTGAGGCCCCAACTTTTCTAGGGCGACTTATTTGCACTATAACATACTTGTATAGTATTCCAACCAGAAATTGGAAAGCTATTTAAAATCGGGCCAGCATTGAGAACAGTAAGTCACTTCGTGATTTAATTCATAAAATGACTGATTGTCATTCAGTGACACTTCGATAATAACCATCAAATTTGACAGATGCGTTGGGAAGTTTGGAAGACATATATGTTTTTCAACATTTTCTATGCTAGTAGTCTACATAGTATATAAACTGACGTTAAACAACTAGTACCTACTTAAATCATGCACAATGTTACAATGCCTTAACAAAACAGTTACATGTACAATTTACAGATGAACTGTCATTACTTGAAAGCTGCTTGACATTAGAAAATTATTTATTGATTCTATGATACCAACTGAAGACATGACTTACACTTTCCATGGTGTACTTGATTTTAAATAGCTTTTGTTTGCAATACTATACCATAAACACCGAATGTCTTAAAATGAATTACATCTAGTATGCTTTGGATTTCCCATAATGCAATCTGAAATTTTACTTTAAATTGGCAAGACTAAGTCTATGTCAAATTCAAGGTTAGCAGGTTAGGTTTTGCCTTAGTTTTGACACAAAAGTAAAGTTTTGGATTACATTATGGGAAATTTGAAGCATACCAAACTTCAGCCAAGTT